>AWYE02000467.1:0-23762 GCA_000504385.2 Exutisphaerella laricina CBS 326.52
CTGCATACATGTATTATAGACCGCCCCTTCCCACAGAAACGGATCCTGGAGGTTCGCGGCGCCGCGACGCCAATGTGCCGCGTACCGCCATTGCATATGTAGGTGGTGCATGCGCAGGTGACATGTTACTACCCCCCCCCTAGACTAGTATTAAAGTCGGTGGATAGTCTTCCGTTCCCGAAATGTTGGCTTGCTTGCCCATCGCCATCTTTTGCTTTGAGCAATGTCTTCTTCACTGACGGCGGTCAAGGTGGGCATCATCGGCTGCGGCGAAGTGGCCCAGGTCATCCACATCCCCCTTCTGAACCAGCTGTACCAACACTTCGACATACGATACTTGTGCAGCAGCTCTGTCGCGGCCCTGCAGTGCTGCTCACAAAGACTCCTCCTCCACCGTGGTGAGGTGGCTCAATGTACACACGATCCAGCTGTGCTGTGCGCCTCCCCCGAAGTTGACGTGGTCTTCGTCCTCAGCGCCGACGGGCAACATCCGCAACATGTGATGCTCGCATTGGCGCATGACAAGCATGTCTTCGTGGAGAAGCCACTGGCACTGTCCATGCTTGACGCACACGCCGTGATCGAGGCAGAGCGCAAGTCGAAAGGACGTGTATTTGTGGGCTACATGCGCAGATACGCCGCAGGCTTTCGCGAGATTCATGAAGAGATCAAGCAGCTGGGGAGCATCAAGTACGCACGTGTTCGAGGTATGGACCAGGATTCATTCATTCATGATATATATGTCTATATATATATTATCCCATCTAAACGCCGTGTTGGCCCCAATGACTGACGCGGTGAAGACATTATCGGCCCAAATGAGCTTTTCGTCGAGCAGTCTTCTACCTTCCCACAACGCTTCAATGACTATCCCCAGGATGAAGCACGCGACAGAGCAAGTATATTGAAGCAGACGCTCCATCAGGCTTTGGACGTGGAATGCAAGCTTCCGGCAACATCACAGCGTGTGGCACAGTATCAAAACCTCTGCAGTCTTGGCTCTCACGACCTGTCAGCCATGCGAGAGCTTTTGGGCATGCCAGATAAGGTTGTAGGAACATCGCTAGGCCAGGACTTCTGGAATGTCCTCTTCGCATATCCGGGCTTCACCGTCTCATACGAATCGGGCTGCCACAGCATTCCCGTTTTCGACGCCCATGTCGAGATCTACGGAGAGAACAAGTCTGTGCTGGTTCAGTGGGACACTCCCTTTATACGCGGCCTTCCTGTCTCAATCACAACGAGAGAACACGTGGACGGCGCGTTGAAAGAAACACACGTGCGAAAGTCGTACGAAGATCCTTTCATTCTTGAGCTCCGCGAGCTTCACGTCATGATCACGGAGAACAAATCCCCCAAAACGTCAGCGGAGGATGCAGCCAAAGACATTGAGATCTGGCAGATGGTCATAATGTTTGCCGCACTGCAGGGTTCGGACAATACCGTCTAGCGTTCAGTGGAAAGTCCACCATAATCTTTCCATATATCCCTCCCTCTCAGTCTGTAGCCCACGTTGCTGGCTTTACTCCAACCACCAGCTTGCCAGACTTGGGACCACCCACATAGCCTTCCATATGTTCAATGCCCTCATCATCGACAATATGGGTCTCGAAGTTGGCGTAAATCAACATTAAGACGTACTTCATCACTGATGCAAATGAAAAAAAAACCGTTGTCAGCGTTCAGTTCCGCCGGGGGGGGGCGGAGTGAGGTTATTCCAACATGACCATGACTACTGACCGAGTTGCGCAAAGTGACTTCCCAAACACATCCTCCCGCCCGAGCTGAACGCCCAGAACCATCTCATCTTTTCATCGTGGACCGCCGGATCTAGCTTTTCCAACCACCGCTCCGGGCTCCAAGTGAGAGGATCCGGGAAAACATCTGCATTGTGGTGCAGGAATCGAGCGTAGGACTGGACTCTACAGCCTCCGGGGATATTCTCATAAACTCCGAGTTTGCTCAGCTTTCCGTGTGGCGTGACTCGGGCTTGTCCGCCTGCTACGACAGGATGCACTCGCATCGTCTCGAAGATGATAGCATGCAGTAACGGTAGCTTGTCGATCTCGCCCGCAGTCGGCAATGATGGAGACTCCGAGTTGAAATGCACGTTTGGTCCAACAGCTTGACACTCGCTCCGGACGCGTTGCTGCATCTCGGAGTTGCGCGACAGCTCCCAGATGGCATATGACAAGGTAATGGACAAAGTCTCGTCCGACGCATGGATCTGATCACCAACTTCTGCGGCGATCTCGAGTTGTTGTGGCGAGCACGAAATCGTGCCCCGTTCGCTCATCAGTCTGGACGAGGCTGAGAGAGATGGAGTTACGCTGACGCCCTCCTTGTCCAATGATCGCTGGAATTGTTGATAAACTGTTGGGACGTCTTCTGGCGCAGTGGTCTTTTGTCGTGGGTCAGCCAAGGCAGCAGCTTCGGCGCGATGGCACATTTCGAGACAGAACACATGCAATGCTTCCAAACTTTCGTAACGCTCCTTGGAGAGCATGCCCACTCGTTCGAGAAAGTCGACTGTGCCGGGGAATTCGTGAAGCCAAAACATCATTGGATATGGGCGACCCCTATGTATTCTTTCGATGCATTTCGAATGTTCCTTGGTGTTGTTCAAGAAGTCCGTGGCGTTTTGAACGCCGAAGGTATATCCCAGTACCATATCGAGGGCTAAAGCTGAGAGCATCTTCATCGAGTCGAACGGTCGCTGGTCTCGAGCAGACGCAGCCACCAAGGACAGAAAGCGCTGTCGAACGACTCGATCGACCAGGCCTGTTATGGCAGGAGAAGAGTGGATGTACGACTTGGAATATACGTGTGTGATTCGCTTTTTCCGGATCGTGTGGGAGACGGCATCCAAGCTCGAAGACATATTCTGCCTACCGCAATCCTCGTATACACGATAGAAGTCATGTCTGTCGAATCCCTTGCCGTACACGGTCTTGATGCCATCGTCGACGCAGTTGACAGATAGCTCGCTCGGGCCCAGCCGCACAACCTCGCCGTACCTTTCGTGCGCAGCAAAGACGGTAGCATTTTCACAGTCGCGATAGCGTATCCATAGCATGTACAAAGTCGACACCTTGGCCAACGGATGCACAGCGGGTATTTGTGATAGCGGACTGAGGAACACAGGGTAGACAATCAGCCTGTAGGAGAGCGTGACACCCAAGGCAATTGCAACAAGCGTAAGAATAGCCATGTTGGTGGCATGAGACGGTCGTCGTTTGCTGGATGTGGCGTCGAAGAAGAACATATAACAGCCCAGCAGGCCCTTGGTTAGTCTCGTTTGCATTGTATTGTTGGGCGTCCATACAGTAGTCGCGGCATATGGAGCCACCTCCCGACACGCATGTGCTCCCTACTGCAGTGCAGCTGCTGCATGTCGTTGGAATGGGCAACGGCAATCAACAATTATTGAAGCGAAGTGACGTTGACAATGATTCGATCCGATCTTCGGTCGCCACGTCGCAGGTGTGCGGTGAATGTTCGACTTTTGGCACGGCCCACCACGACTTTGGATCGCGCATGTGTTCGGTCGATCCCGTCTCTCTGCAGAGAGCCGCACTATCGTACATCCTCCATGTACGTGGTAGTATTCTCTGGGCATCGATCGACGGTAGATCGCTGCAGCAATAATACTCAAGATAGCTGTGCATAAGTCCCTTAATAAATCTACTACTGTGAATAGCCTCCTCAACCAGCCACTCTCTTGCTTCAGCACCTCTTCCCTCCCATATGTGAACCCCCCCAACAGATGCCAGCTGACTATGCGTGCAACACCAAAGACGAGGCCGCCCACGAGGCAGGGAGACGACCGCACTACTGTTCGTGATGCTGACATGGTACAGGGTGGCAAAGCATACAACATTCAGACCACGCCAGCAGCAGAACCGAAGATCCACATTCACTCGCAGTCTCCTTCTGCCATTGGCCTTCACGCATCTGTTTGCGTCAGCTGGGTGCTGTATCTCGGTGTCCGCCTCCAAACATGTATCGAAGCTGCTGGCATGGCTGCTCGAGACAATCGATGGGCTATATGGCTCTTCTTCATCTGTGAAGTCATCCTCGCCGCCCCAGAAGCATTTCAGATCATTGAGCTCAGCCTTTCTATCGCCCCGGGCAGTCGTCAGGCACCGAGGCCATCTCATCGTTTAAAGGGCGACAATGCTCCTTCAGTACACATCTTTATCACGTACGCCATTATCTGCCTGAACCCCCCCCAATGATTGGGACACAGCTTACTGACGCACCACAAGGACGTGCGGCGAGGATCCGGCGACCGTGATGCGCACGGTAGCGGGAGCTGCAGCACAAACTTATCCGAAGCACTGTTATCGCATATTTGTCCTTGATGACGATAACGATCAGCAACTACGACTAGAGATCGAAGAATTCAACAAGACTCAAGGCGAGAGATTGGGAATTCAATCCGTCGTCCGTCTCTCGCGTCAGAAGGAAGAGGGCGTCCGGCATCACTTCAAGGCGGGAAACTTGAGCTCTGGCATTACCATTAGTAAGACGGACTATGGCAGCTCCGAGTTTATCGCAGGCTTGGATGTCGACATGATCGTCGAGCGCGACTGGCTCGAACGAGTGGTTCCTCACCTTGTATTGTCCCCTGAGCTGGCGGTAGTCAGCCCTCCGCAGTCCTTTTACAACGTGCCTCGCGACGATATCCTGGCTCAAGACGCTAGTGTCTTGCAGCAAGTTTTGGAGCCAGCTCGAGACCGGACTGGATGCAGTATGTGCCACGGTTCCGGGTACGTCATGCGGCGAGAAGCACTGGAGAGTATCGGAGGCTGGCCGCTTGTCAATATCGGAGAGGACATACTATGCTCTTATCTGCTCAATCAAGCAGGTTGGGGAACGGCTTTTATTCCGGACGACTTACAATTCGGTGTTACGTGCGAATCATTCCATGCATATGTCTCGCAGCGTATGCGCTGGGTAAGTGTGAGGTCCAATGTCTGGGAATTCTACGGGACACCGGGGAGGGGGCGGGGCGGGGCGTGGGTGCTGACTGTTCTGTAGACTGCGGGCAATTTGCTCAGCGCGCACAGATTCTCTTTCTTCCTACCATATCTCACGAGGTCAGAGATCACTGTGGTTCAAAGACTCCACGGGTTCATGCAGTCGATCAAGACATACTTTTGGATCGCCATCATTGTGCCTATGATTGTTCTTCCTATGGGTTTGCCTCTCGTAGCACCACCCCAGGAAGCAGGAGACCGGTCAGACGTCGCTGGCCGTCACAATCTCGTGAAGTATACCTTCATAACGATGTGGATCACGACTAAGCTCTGGAAGAGCAAGAACTTCAGCCACGTCGGGCTCAAGAACCTTTACAATCTCTCGAGGAATCGATACTGGATCACACCGTACATCGTATATGCTTACTATCAATCGTTGTGGTGCAATCTCGAGGAGACGGAGTTCAAAACATCCGGGACTTTTGCATCGCCACTCGAGGAAAGGTCGCGCGAGAATCGTCCTCGCTTCTGGAAGAGGATGACAAACTTATTGACGTTGATGCATTCCATATACTGGCTGGTTGCTTTTTGCGCGCTGTTGGTACAACTCAAGAGGGTCGGATGCGCCATCGTGACGAGCCGAGCATCTCAAACACAGCACTACACCGGACTCACGGTCCGTCTGTTCGAGATGGTTGTTGCGGCTTCTGCTCCAGTCATGTACATGGCCAATCCTCCTCCGTCGACAGTAGTAGAGCAAGAGTACCGTGTTGTGAAAGAGCATACAGGGGCCGACAGAGCTTTGACCAAAACCTGGAGGAAGCGTGATAGTGATGAGACGTTTTGGAAAGACTTGTTTGAGTTGGTCATCATTCTTGGGTGTGACTGGCTTTGACTCTGAGGTAATAACCGTAGATTTGCTACCCGCGAAACAGTGGACCCCACCTTAATTCATTATCAAGTAATTCAGCCCCGAAGTGAGTGTGCATTTCGGATTCCTGGGAGGGGCGTCACGTGTTTTGTTTTTCCGCACTGACCTTATTAGAGTCTGTGCCTGCGACATCGGCTGCACTGCGAAAGCCGAAAACAGGCAATGCAATTTGCTGGTGCAGTACGTACCAAGATGTTATTATTACATAAGCTGCCAACTGCCCAAGTGCCCGCTTTGTGCTACCATGATGCAGAGTCAGCGCGAATGAGGACTAGCTCATGCATTGTCCTCCAACCCTTCGCTTCGGGGCCTGAGGCATCACCTCCAGCGCCACGTCCGTTGACTTTGTCACTTCGAAGGGAGCATGTCTGGGTTGCACTTACTGTCCACGAGGAGACCTTGTAATATGGCATTTGTCGGCCGTCGTGTGGCCAATTCAATTTCTGGTGCGGGTTTCGTACGCACGAAGTGTCAAAGGACGCCAACCTCTTTTTCGACGTCGTTCACATCCGGCAGCAACAAGAGCAGCTTGATGAAACGCATGATCTCCGGGTCTGCAAGACAGTATGAGCCTCTTACTCTGCAAATACAAGATCCAGTGAGTGAAAACCGTTCGAAGTGAATAGACTCGTAATGCCGCATTGTGGACTTCTTTGATGATGATTGAGAATGTTAAGCACAGAATGACTTCTTTTGCTAAACAGCAAGAGATCATCAGACGATCACGAGCTTCTTAAGCGCCGACAAGGCGCTGTACAAAACACATTTCTGACCTGGTGACAGGGACCGAATCCTCAAAAGGTTGGCATCATTCTAGAAGAACTTGGGCTATCATTCGACGTCAAGATAATTCAGGAAAATGAACAAGAAGCCAGCCAAAGTCAACCCTCGTTGGGCGGGGGAGCACCACCAGTGAAGGACAAGAATACTGGCATGATCATTCTGAACGATCCCAACCACGAGGTCACTCTGTGGGAATCACTGGCGATTGTCGAATATCTCGTCCGAACCTACGACGAAGGCGAGAAGTTGCACTACTCATCAGATACGCAGGCTTGGTGGATGTGTCAGCAATGGCTGGCATATCAAATGGGTGCACAGAGTCCGTTCTTCTCCCTTAAAGCATGGTTCTCCAATCGGCACGAAGAGCAGGTGCCGAGTGTCGTCAACAGATTCTCGGACGATGTTGTCCGCATCGCGAGCATTCTTGAGCATTACTTGGCAAAGGGGAACAGCGACTATCTCGTAGGCGACAAGTGCACCTATGCGGATCTCGTCTTCGTGCCGTGGAACAACAAACTAGGTAAGCGAGGAGTCTTTTCTATCTGACTCGATACCATTCGCAGTGCTTACACATCAGCATAGAGGAGGTGATGGGCACAGCAGAAGCCTCGCACATTTGGAAGCAGTACCCAAGATATCACGATTGGCATCACCGTCTGATAGATAGACCCGCTGTCCAGCGCATCATGGGGAACGAATCTATTAGTAGCCAGTGACTACCTTCGGGACGTAGGGGTCCTCCAGATACTTCGCATCCTCCGCAGAGAGTTTGAACGACAAGCCTTCCACAATCTCATCCATCCTTGAGGTACTGTTCAGTCCGACGATGGGGCAGTCACCACGAAGGATACACCAAGACGTAGCAATACAAGCCATGCTCACATCGTACATCCGAGCCAGTTCCTCTACACGCTTGATGATTTCTCGATCCGCGGCCGCTGAGCGCCCTCTTGCATGCACCAGCGGATCCGTCTGTTCTCGGTGCGAATCGTTCGTACCGTTCACAGGTCTAGCCAGTGCACCGCGAGCGATGGGTGACCATGGCATCAAGCCCACTCCAGTAGCATTGCAGTAGGGGATCATCTCGCGTTCCTCCTCTCGGTATATTAAATTGTGGTAGTTCTGCATGGAAATGAACCGATGCCAGCCGTGCCTCTTGGCGATGTTCTGCATCATCTGAAATTCCCATGCAGCCATTGAAGACGCTCCGATATATCTCACTGTGACAAATACATCGGGTCAGCGTTGGGCATTCATCTGCAGGGGTCAGCAAAAGATTCCCTCCCCCCTTACCCTTTCCTGATTCGATCACATCATTCAAGGCACGCATGATCTCAACCTTGTTTGTCTCTCTGTCCAGGCGGTGTATCTGCAGCACGTCGATATATGTCCCGAGCCGGCGAACGCTGCTGTCGACGGCGTCAAAGACGTGCTTCCGGGAAAGACCCATGCTGTTGACGTAGGTGCCATCATTCTTGACAAACATGTCAAACGCAGGCTGAGCGCCATTTTCAGACACGGGAAAGTAGCATTTTGTCATGAGGATCAGCTTGTGCCGCGGCAGCTTGTAATGCTCGATGGCTTTGGCGATGATTCGTTCCGATTCTCCATGGCTGTATACATCCGCCGTGTCCCACGTGTTGATGCCCAGATCGAAAGCGTGCTTCAAGAGCGGAAGCGAAGCTTGTGCGTCCAGAATCCAGGGCTGCCACTGTGGAGATCCAAACGTCATGCAGCCAAGGACAATGCGCGAAATCTTAAGCCCGGAGCGTCCCAGGCTGTGAATTACTCAGCCAATTGACAGCGAGATAGAGCTGAGTTAAGGAGCGGGGACGACGTACGCGCAGTATTCCATGACGGGGAAAAAGTGTGTGATGGAGGCGACACGATCAGGAGCACTAAAGCTAGACCATGAGTTGTCAGGTCGAAGCAAGCAGAGTGAACGACAATGAGGAAAAAAAAAACTCAATTCGTGTTCTGAAGAGGCTCAACTTCTGTGTTCCGCCGTGGGCGCTGCGCAGGTCAGCGCATTGAACGTCGTCACATGGCTACCAATGTACAGCACATGTCAGACTCTGTGTCGCAAAGTAGCGTTTCCCCATGAACCACTAGCGCGAGCTCCTCTCCCCCCCCCAAGGCTCATGCAGCCAATCACACCGCTTATTCTGTACCATCCCGCAGGTTCGCTAAGCGTGCCAATGAGATACTTTAGAGGACTCCACATCCCCACAAGCCAAAAGCAACGTCACACGAAGCAGCGTCGCAGGATCAAATTAATCTGGAGGTACTACATTGTACATACAGTAGAGTGGCCCATAAAATGGCGTCTTTACATTGATTATCAGGTCGGGCCAAACGCCACTGGCTCCATCGTCACTTATGCTTCTGCATGACCTGCATGGAACCGTGGCCAGATGGATACGCATTGGGCCGTGAGAGTCGGATCTGTTCGGCCAGAGTCGCACATTTTCAGGTGCAGATCGACCAGCTCCAGACTAGCACTTTGATGATCATTCAGTAGGCAGAGCACAAGTGGTATACTCGGCGCTGGGCATCGCTGAGTGTTCGTCCAGTCAGGCCACTGCACCTCAGCTACCACCACCATGAGCTTGCTACGCAATACCCTCCGAGTGGTATCCCCAAGGACTCGATCAAGCTGGCGCAACCGACACTGTGTCTCCACAGGAAATCTCAATCTGACTGACGATCTACTATCCTTCCACAAGAGTCTCGTCGAGATTGAGTCTATCTCTGGCAACGAGAAACCTGTCGGTGATTGGTTATCCCACAACTTGCGGTCGCAAGGCTACAATGTCGAGAAGCAGTATCTATCAGGCGATGCTGAACGATTCAATATTCTTGCCTGGCCAGGGGCAGACCGAGATGCCAAAGTCATGCTCACGAGCCATATCGACACAGTCAGTCTCGCCGATCGCGGAGCTCAACATTCCTTCGTTACTGACCACATATGCAGGTCCCGCCTTTCATTCCATACAACCGGTCAGCAGACGGCACGATCTCCGGGCGCGGTTCAGTCGACGCTAAGGGCAGTGTTGCTGCACAAGTTCTTGCGGTCAATAGCTTACTTTCAAGCTCTCGGATCTCCCCATCAGACGTCAACCTCTTGTTTGTGGCTGGGGAGGAAGTGGGCGGTGTAGGAATGCAGCTCGCCAACGACTTGAAGCTGAATCCGCGTGCAGTCATCTTTGGTGAGCCTACCGAAGGTAAGCTGGTGTCGGGCCACAAGGGTATTATGGTCGTGCAAATACGCACCAAGGGTCGTGCTGCACACTCTGGATATCCTTGGTTAGGCCGCAGTGCGACCGATATGCTGGTCGCAGCAGTTGCTTCCCTCCGCAGCCTCGAATCCACTCTGCCGCAGAGCGAAAAGTATGGACAGACAACGTTCAACTTGGGTCTGCTCAATGGCGGTGCCGCGCTCGGCGTCGTTGCCGAAAGTGCGAATGCTGGTCTTGCGATCCGGATTGCTAAAGGATCCCTGGAAGAGATGCAGTCCGCCATCACCAGTACTATCCATTCCGCTGTTGCTCCATTCATAGCAAGCGATATGGAGCCGTCAGAGGTGGTAGAAATTGACTTTAGTGCCTCAGGCTATGGCCCTGTGGACCTTGATGCTGATGTGCCTGGATTTGATGTGACAGCTGTTAATTACGGCTCAGATATTCCATGGCTGGAGAAGACGGTGGGGAACCAACGACGCTATCTCTATGGTCCTGGCACGATTTTTGTCGCTCACACTGATCACGAGGCGCTCACAGAGGAGGATTTGGTTAGCGCTAAGGATGGCTACGAGCGCATCGTTCTACACGCTCTGCAGACAATGAGCTAGTCATGCAGGGCGCAAGGAGCTTTGGCCGGTTGAATCCCCACTCGGCTTTCCGATCAGGGAAGCTGCAAAATGTAAACTGCCATCCTGAACAAGCTGTATCGGGTAACGTCGGAAAAGCTTGACTTTTGGTAGGCAGAGCATTAGCCATGTTTCAGCCCCAGCACGAGTCGCTCCGCTCTGCAAAAATTGAATGCGATTGCGCAATCCACGATGCGGTACGGGATGATGCGAGTGCAAGAGGCGGTGTATGCAGTGTAGCACCGGCAAGTCTTGCCGTCTTTTACCACATCAAGACGGGTGAATCATTATTCCCACAGCGAACTGCATGCCTACTGATCCAGGAACCTGCTTGGAATACTTTTTAACCAATTCGGTCGTCAATTTCCCACATGTCTGCTAAAATCCAATCAAGTGACGGACAGTATCACGACAATGCACGAAGCCTCCTTCACTCCCGGCATGGAAGACTTTCACCTACTACTGGTCATGCCGATTGCAGCATACTGGATTACCGCATCTATCTTTCACCTCTTCGATTGCCAACGATGGTTTCAATCCTATAAGATCCATACATATGAAGATAAAGAGAAGCGGAATAAGGCCACCTTGGGTCAAGTCTTCGGTCAAGTTATTGCGCAACAGATCATTCAAGTCATTTTTGCCTTGACTGTAGACAAGCTGATGAATCCCACTTCTGTAATTGAGCGGAGATCTATCCTAGATGATTCCATCATGGCCCAGAACATGACATCCACGCAAAAGCAGCCGCGCATGCTACCGTCGAGCAATGAGGGGTGGAATATCGGCGGTGCATATACAATTTCGTCTGATCTTGGCGGCAGCGTTGGCCTTGCACTACGGTTTGCGTCTGCGATTATCATCGCCGACTTCTGGCAGTATTTCTGGCACAGAGTTTTCCACAGCCACAGAATCCTCTATAGTGAGTAGTAACCCTGGATACTGCTGGGATTCTGTGGAATTGTGCTTACGTGAGAGACAGAATACGTCCATTCTGTGCACCACCGACTTTACGTGCCGTACTCTTATGGAGCTCTTTACAGCAGCCTGATCGAAGCTTTCGTCGTTGACACGATCGGCACCTCGCTCACGTTCTACTTAAGTGGCCTTTCAACACTAGAAGCGACGCTGTTCGCCAGCTTGTCCATCATCAAGTCTGTGAATGACCACAGTGGTTATCGATTCCCATACAACCCGTTCAATTACTTATCGACCAACACGACAGAATTCCATGACGTACATCACCAGAGTTGGGGCATGAAATACAACTACTCGCAGGTGTATCTCACAATCTGGGTAAGTCTGTATGTACTTGCTGGTCAACGTTGGACAATATCTCACATTTCGCGCAGGATGATCTGCTGGGAACGACAATGCCCGCCAAGGAGGCCGCGTCGCGAAGAAGTAGGCAGTCACATGAAGGCACAACGAGTGATCAAGGCTACAAGGAGGAGTAGAAATGATCTTCTGAGAGCCGATCTGGAGTATTGTATTTAGTAGACCATGCGGAGCTCTACATCCAGCGCAAACCTGTACAAGGAGGAAGGAGATCGAGTATCCGCATTCAACTCTTGGTATCACTTGCCGCTTTCCACACCAACTCGATCCGTTTGCCGATAACCGCCACGTTGTACCATTCTCGGAATTGAACCGCGGACTTTAGTGTTCTCGCGTTCTCCAGTACTCTCCCTCTGACGATTGTCGCGACAGCAATATAGATCTGCATGAGAGCGAGATGCCGCCCCATACAGGCCCGAGAGCCTTTACCAAACGGCATCCAGTCTCGATTCATCTCCTCAGTGGAATCGTACCATCGTTCGACATCGAACACGTCAGGTCGGAGAAAGACAGCCTCGTTGAAGTGAAGCATGTATGGAGCTACCCCAACAACTACACCGCTCGGTACGAAGGTATCTTTGAAGATCATGCCTTGCGGTGGAGTTTCTCGAGGCAACTTACACGGGACTGTCGACGCCATGCGCATGGTCTCCTTGACGATACCAGTCAGAACTGGAAGACCTTGTAGCCTCGCCCCTCGCACACTGGAATTGGTGTCAAGCTCTTCACGGAGGGCGCGATGTCTATGAATCCTCTCATGTTAGCTAGGAACTGACATCCACGAGGGTCTGTTGCGTGCGTACGTACGTTGACTGGTCAGAGACCAAACGCCAGAGAATCAACGACAAGGTCAGTCCAAGAGCATCAGTAGCTCCAAAGATGGCATCTTTACCCTCTGACACTATCTTTTCCAGTTCCAATCCAGCATCTGAGAGCTCACATGGATACGTTTTAAGGTTTCTGGTCTCCTTTTCCAAGTTCTTGGCCACAACGGACCGGATCCACTGATCTACTTTCGCATCCGCTTGTTTAACGTCGGCGCCTACCATCAGTACCGTGTAGCAAATGGTTGACAAATGGCGAAATATTGCTGGGACATTGAACAATTGGGTCTGTTCGAGGAAACTGTCGACGACCGAGACGATGCCGAGACGTCCTTCACCAAGAGCTCCAAATGCCTCACCGAACACGTAGTTCGAGGTCGTATCCAAAGCATAGCATCTGCAGCGGTCTAGTACATCGACTGGAGCCTGGCGTTTGGAGTCTTGCCTCAGCAGGTCGAGCAATTGATCTGCAAGGGCTTCGAGCATCGGCACCTGTCGCTGCACCGCCGCAGATGAAAAGAAGGGCAGCGCGACCTTGAGCCTAGTCGTCCGTTCACGGTTCACCAAAGTTGAAAACACCGTAGAGTGGTTATCGATGTCCAGAGCGGTGTAATGGAAGCTCTTATTGAATCCTCCATTCTGGATGTAAATGGGCCAGATAGCCGCGCCGTCTGCGATCTCGACCTCATTTGGGCCCGTCCTAACAATTGGTCCATACCTCCTATGTAGTTCCTTTGTTGCCCTTGCCTGAGTGCCGCGCCAGGTATGATATTGCAGCCAAGCTGAAGACACTGCAGCCCACCACGGGCCTCGAATATGCGAGAGCGGGTGCCAGTAGCTTACGCGATAGGCAGCTCGCCACAGGCAGCCGCTCAGTAGCGCTAGAAGAATGAGTTGGAGTATCATTTATGTCAGCATTCTGTATTGTTGCGAGAAGCCAAAGTCGACAAGACAAGAACTTGTTCGCTACGTGGTGTAGCATTTCGGGTTTCACAGTTGCAATTGGATCGCCGAATCTGCATGGTACGTAGATGCATCCATTGCTTTGAGCACCCGCCAGGCAGCTCATTCCGCTACTCATGCACGAGTCGCCGGGCCGGTCGCGTTGTACATGTAGCGTCTTCCGTCCGAATGGTCTGTGCGCGGGGTGACCGCTCTCGCTTCTGCAAGTGAATTCACTGGCGCATGCAGGGCTTGTGCTTATGATGTACATGTAGGCAGCCACCCAATCTACATGTTTCTCAACAACATCATGCAGCACATTTAACAATAACCCATTTGGGCAAATGCAAAAATGTCCAGAGCACTTGGCTTGTTGTTTTCCAATAGCCACATCTGCAGTGCCAATCGTCAGGACGAGATGCTCGCCAGCAGTCATCATCTCCTCTCTCCTGGATAGTTGTCGTTACTCTGCTTTGATACTAGTGGCTTATCTTGCGCCATGTCGCGAGCATCATTGTCTGCGCTTTGCTCTTCGGCCTTGCGAAGTTTACGCGGGCAGCCAACATGTCCTTGGGTGGTCTTATCCCGCAGGCTACTGGCCACGGATATCCATGCGAGAAGGAGGATCGATGAAGAAGTCGTCGATGACATTAAAGCATATTCGCCGGGTCTCCTGGCAGTGAAAACTTCTGGCCAGGCTGTCCATGATCCACGGCATAGGAAACCGCCGACACAAGATCACGAATACATGGGCATGAGTGGAGGCCAGATCTTCCACGAAATGATGTTGCAGCACGGAGTCAAGTCTATATGTGTGTATTCCGCCTCGCTAAATGTGCGGCCATAGCACAGACTGACGACTTACATCCCCAGTCGGGTACCCTGGAGGCGCTGTAAGTTCACGCTTTTGTGTTGCTACGCTTAATCACTCAAAACCTATTTGAAAAACGATCTGAATCGATGAGAAACCAGATCTTGCCCGTCTTCGACGCTATTTATGAATCCCCTGTAAGTACTGGGCGTATGCGATGGAGATATGACACTTACACAAAGTGCAGTCCTTAGATTTCTTCCTGGTGAAACACGAGCAAGGGGCGGGACACAGTAAGTTCTCTCTCAAGCCATTGAAGCTCCTTGGTCATGATCGTTGACTGAATTGCAGTGGCTGAAGGGTAAGTAAACACCAAGTGTCATGCTTGATCGATCTTCTCATCATTCTCTCCTCAGATATGCTCGTGCCTGCGGTAAACCTGGAATTGTGGTAGTAACATCTGGTCCTGGAGCAACAAATCTTATTACACCCTTGCAGGACGCGCTAATGGACGGCACTCCCATGATCGCCTTCTGCGGTCAAGTACCTACTACAGATCTCGGGAAAGACTCCTTCCAAGAAGCCAATGTCATGGGCCTTGCTCGAGCTTGCACGAAATGGTGTGTCCAGCCCCAGACAGTGGAGGATTTGCCTCGCTGTATCAACGAAGCCTTCGTGGCCGCCACCACTGGGAGACCAGGCCCGGTACTCGTAGATCTTCCCAAAGACGTGACGGCCTCTAGAATGAAATCTCCCGCAGCGCTCCGCCAGCCAAGTGGCCGATTTGTACAGGAGCAAAGTCCGATCGACGCTGCCGAGCTCTCTGTCCGTCTCAGTCGTGCTGCAGAAATGCTCAAAGGCGCGAAGAAACCAGTCATATACGCAGGGCAAGGTGTTCTGTCTCACCCGGATGGACCTCGCCTGCTCAAGGAATTGTCCGAAATCGCACAGGTACCAGTGACAACAACATTGCTGGGACTGGGCGCCTATGACGAAGAGGATCCAAAGTCGCTTCACATGCTCGGCATGCATGGCTCATGCTATGCCAACTTGGCCATGCAGGAGGCAGACGTAATCATAGCGCTAGGAGCGCGCTTCGATGACCGTATCACACGCAAATTATCCGGCTTCGCCCCGGAAGCGCACAAAGCTGCCGTGAAAGGCCGTGGAGGAATTGTGCACTTCGAGATCTGGTCCCATAATATGGACAAGGTTGTGAAGGCGACCGAGCTCATACCAGGAGATCTGGTCCGAAATCTGGAACGACTCGTGTCTCTGGTGCAGAGACCGTCGAGGCGTGACAGCGGACCATGGTTGGCACGTATTGAAGGATGGAAGAAGCAGTATCCCTGGGCGTATGAGAAAGAAGGCGAGAACGGAATCATCAAGCCGCAGACGGTGATGACTGTGTTAGACCAGCTCACGGCCGAAATCAAAGAGAAGACGGTCATCGCCACGGGAGTTGGAGCGCACCAGATGTTTGCAGCCCAGGTACGTCATGTGCCTCGAATTGACATCGACTCTCTCTTGCGATTCTCAGCCAGCTTACAATCCTTAAACAGCACTACCGATGGACTCATCCTCGCTCCATGATTACATCAGGTGGCCTTGGTACTATGGGGTTTGGCTTGCCGGCTGCCATTGGTGCTAAGATTGCTCGGCCTGAAGCACTGGTGATTGATGTAGACGGAGATTCCAGCTTTGCTATGACCATGACGGAGCTCACCACAGCCAAGTGCTACAGTCTGGGCGTGAAAGTGCTGATTTTGAACAACGACGAGCAAGGTCAGTCCCTAGCACGCTGAGAACAGGCTCCGGGGTACTTGGCTTTAACACTGACGTCCTGGCGCAGGAATGGTCACACATTCGCAGCAAATGTTCTTCAATGATCGCTATGCGCATACGCATGGCGCCAATGCGGATTTTGTCAAGTTCGGGGACGCTGCGGGAGTGGCGGCGCGAAGGGTAGAGCACATCTCCGCGCTCAAAGAGAGTCTAAATTGGCTTCTATTCGAAACTGGCGATTCACCGGCGCTGTTGGAAGTCAAAGTCGACCAAAAGGTGCCCATCCTGCCTATAGTAATGCCCGGTACCGCACTGCACGAATTCGTTCCTTTCGATGAAGGTATGCCAATCCGGAGTGTCTGGCGAAGTGAATCTGATGCTGACCTTGTTCTTAGAGCGAGAGAAGGCTCGCCGGGTCTTGACGAGAGAGCGGTCTGGCAGGTGATTGCATGACCATGCGGCCGATGGCCCATTTGATGCAGGATAGTCGTGGACACTGAGGCTACTGACCGCGCCACGCATTAGCGCCAATGTTTAGGGCAGAAGTCAACGACCCATACCCGTCCAAGGTTACAAATAATCTGCATCTTCTGCTTTCACAATGTGATTGGGAGTGAAAGTTTTGGGTCGTCTGCTATGGTGGGATGTGACTGGGAACATGCAGACCATTCCGTACAGCTTTGTGATCCGCCATGCGCGATATGTCACATAAGTGCTTCGGCACTCGCCGAAAAATCAGCAGTGTAGGACGTAATGCTTGTGTGGTCGTGCCCCTTTCATAAAGTTCCCGCGGACGCCACAATATTGAAGCTTCTTGGTATGCTCCTCATCACTGTTTACCAATGCGCATGATCCAGAACGACAGCTCTACCACTCAATTGCCTGCTCGCCTCAAGCTTCGCGTTTTATGTGATCGGCACCTGTTCAGAGAAAATCCCTGGGAGTAACTTACAAAAGGCCACAACGAGGAAGAAATGCGCTGTCGTCCTTCAGCAATTCGGCAGATGGGTCTTTGTCGCCGCTGGTCTAGGTCTGTTGCCCAGGTACAGGAAGCAAAGCAGAGCGGTCAGGCCCGATATGCTAGCCATGACCAGGTTCATGTTACCATATCCGATAGTCTCCTTCAACCATCCAGCAAGAGTAGGTCCGACCGTCAAGCCGGAATTAAAGACAGCTCCATTGACTCCATACACCATCCCGTATGGCCCATTTTCGCCGAAGAATGTGGGATTGGCTCGGTGGTAGTTCTCAATCACATTACCGGATTCCACTAGGCCAGGAGCTGCGCAGCCCGACAGACCGATGCCAGCGAAGAAAAGCAACGCGGCATACAGAACAATCTGATGCAGACCACCCGGCTGTACGAGCCTCATTAAAATGAGTACTGGCACCGTCGCCGTGAAGGCAAAGACTGCAGCTCTTTTGGTCCCATAGCGATCTACCGCCCATCCTGTTATCGGACCAGACACAAGGCCCGCGATTCCGATAGGGAGAAAGAGTAACCCTGCTTGGGATGAGTCGAATCCGAAGAAGGACTGTGAGATAGTAGCTACTGTCGAATCGAAGCTGCCCATCAAGGTTCCGTGTACCAGCGAGCCAATGAGAGCAACCATCAATGATGGATCCGAGAGACAGGCCAGATAAGGCACTGCATTGACGATCCAAGGCTGCGTTTCCGAGAGCTTGTAGGACTCGTCAACCTCGTTCTGTTTGTTGTTAAGAAGAGGCTGCTCTTCCTCTGGTGTTCCTTCGCCGCCACGGCCACCCGCATGGCCACCCGAAGGATCCCGACCATTACTGTCCAGCCACTCAGCCTTGCTCGCCGTCTTTTTCTCGATTACAAGTAGCCGCATAAGTAGGTCGACCAAGAGCAGCGCGATAGCCAAGGCCATGACACCATGCATCCCGCCATGTTTGTACAGTATCCCTCCAATAGCGGGTGCGCACAGAGTACCGACTTGGACGGCTGAGAAGATCTGTAGGTACTGTCAGCCAAAAGTTTCTTAGCAACACGGGAACACGACTGGAGAGGTCCCATACAACTCCGAGCGTCTTGCCCATGTCGTCTGGCCCCACTGTATCCAGGCAAATCAGAAGCGCCATCGTCCAGACAAAAGCGCATGCTGTGCCTTGTAGCACTCTTGCTAGGAGCATGATCATGACGGCTTGAGTGAGGAACAGCATGATAGTTGCTCCCATAAGACACACCAGTGCGAACAAGAACAAGCCTCGACGAGAGGGTGTCCTGTCTGCCAGAAAACCTGACAACGGCGAGGTGAGAACAACGGCTCCAGCGTATGTCGCCAGCATCGCTGATGTCCAGGCCTGGATTTGAGAGTGCGGTATCCTAGCCTCTCGCTCGAGCAGGAACGGCGAGACAGGAACGATCAAGCCATATAGAAAGGAGTCCGTGAAGAGACTGATGGCGGCAGTCGACAAGATGAAGATGTCATGACTCCTCCATTTGAGGCCCAAAGCTTTCTCGGGCTTGTTTGGTGCCGCAACTTCCATCATCATAGCTGGAGTGTCAAGGTCGCGCTGGGAAGTGGTGATGATGATGATGAGCATGGCAAGCCATACTGAAACATCAGAAATGAGAGCCTCGCAAGCAAAAGCGAAGAGAGACAGAGTTGGCGATGTATGTATCTGACAAGTCAAAGGTGTGGCATATTCACGGTCGCCCAATTAGAATCGACCGAGCAGTGCACAGTGCGCCACGCAAAGTTGGCAAATCATAATAGAGAGAAGGAATCTGCTGCTGCTGGGCCCGGCAACCCGGGCTGGTTGCAAAGATGAGATCGACAGACCCAAAGACCGGGTCGCCTTCGCGTGCAAGCGTGGCGTCCCGGTATGTGCGTGGCGTTCGGAGAACTCTCTGTTATCCCGGATCTGCGTTCTGATCGACTGAACTGATGTGTAGAAGCGCGTCCGCCACTCCTGAGCTCATATCCTATTACTGTGTCACAAAGGGACCACAATTCGGGCATCGAGTGCATACCGCGAATCGTCGTCAACGACTGAAATGCGTATGTCCCTCGGACAGGCTACTACAGTACCCTCTCCCTTTCGAATGATTGGCGGGTCACACGGTGAGCGTGCCGTTCCTTTTACCACTTCCGCCACACTATGATCTTCGTCGCCGCTAAACAGTCCCAGTCACCTGGTACACGTACAGTACCAAGCCATTCCAATTATAGCATCGGGTGCCCTTTCCACAAGCACCGAATAGTAGAAGATCATGCTCACTTTACCTTTTCTGCTTCAAAGCAGCAGCTCGCGAACACAACCGCCCATGACAGGACATCATTGGGAGATACTGTCATTGGACAGCCTCCCTCACGCTTCTAGCAATCTCGAAGACTGGCTACGCATCGTGCAGTGCGCATGGCTGCTCCTGGTCTCCATATACGACGGGAGCTCGCAAGCCATTTGCTACTATCGTCTATGCAGAGACGATGCGCCGCCGGTTGAGCTGCTGTCACTGTGCGTCATCAAGTCTTCGTCCTTTCAAGATCACATATCGCAAATCAGTAAAGACACGTTCAATAACAGCGAGCAGCATGGAAACAGCCCTCTAAGGTTCATGCTGTGCCTAGGCACGGTCGCTGGAGCGAAAGAATGGTTCGCCCATTCTCACGGACATGTGGCCAAAGCGGACCCCGAAGTGGTGCTGGTATTGGATAATTCTCTCAACACCAATGCTCTTCTCCACCTTGCATTTAGGCCCGCCGTCACCAAAGACGAGTTTGCCAATGGTGTCATCGAAACCCTCAAGACAATCATCTCAGCCATTGCCAAATCTCCTGCATGTATTCTTGGAGATGCGGACCTTCTCAGCGACCACGATCGAAGTCGTATTGTCGCCTGGAACAAACCGGAACCCAGCCCCGCTCTGGAAACGACCATTCCTTCATGCTTTGCACAGAACGCTCACGAGTTTCCCGACAGCCCAGCAATTTATGCTTGGGATGGACAGATGACGTATCGTGAGCTCGAGCTGGAGTCTTCACGAGTTGCAACGTCGTTGAGGAGCGCTGGCCTATCGGGTCCGCACGACATGGTGTTGTTTAATATGAAGAAATCCAAGTGGGCATTGGTCGCCGCTCTTGCGATACTCAAGGCTGGCAAAGCAATCGTGCCCATTGATCCTGCTTGGCCGCAAGCTAGACTTGATCAGGTTGTCGAGATTACGGCAGCGAGTGTTGCTGTCTGTGATGGAGAGACACGTTCTATGATGGAGCGGTACTCCTTCAAGACAATCATCGTGCCCCTCCGTGCAGAAGACAGACCACACACGACGTACCCAGAGTTGGAAGAAGCACTCTGCGCTCCGAGTGATTTGGCATTTGTTCTCTTCTCTTCTGGCAGTACTGGTATTCCCAAAGGTATGCTGAGGCAGCATGACACTGCGTGCACGGGGTCGTTCGCACATGCCGAGGCGATGCATTTGCATCGAAGCTCGCGAGTGCTCCAATTTGCAAATCATGTGTTTGATGTGGCTATGCTGGGTAAGTCTCTCCCACGATTTCACCAATTTCCAGCGCTCGGGAAACTGACCACAGTTAAAAAGACTTCTTCACGACCCTTTTAATGGGCGGATGTGTTTGTATTCCCTCAGAAGCAGACCGAAAGAATGGTCTCGCTGAATTCGTTCAGAAGTCTCAAGCCAACTGGGCGCTGTTAACTCCGACTGTCGCAGACCTCTTGGATCCCTCAACCGTGCCAAGTCTGAAATTTGTCACTCTTGGGGGAGAATCGATCAAGAAAGCGACGTTGCAGAAGTGGTCGAGCGTCTCTCGTGTAGGTATTAATTACGGCTCTGCTGAAGTGGATGTTACTCACGCGCGAGATGTTCTCGACGATGTCGATGTCTCCAATGTCGGTCACCGTCTGCCGAGCTGCACGGCCTACCTCGTTGATCCAGAAGATCCCTCGATCATATTGCCCATCGGAGCTGTGGGTGAACTGGTCGTTTCCGGGCCGACAATGGCAAGAGAGTATCTAAATGCCCCTGCAAAAACGGCAGAAGTTTTCTTACGGGTGCCCGAAAAGTGGTATGCACAAGGTATTGTTGAGAAATCTGGTTCGCGGTGGATGTCGCGGGTATACCGCATGGGCGACCTCTTTCGGCAGGAATTCGATGGGTCACTGCGGTTTGTGGGACGGAAGGACTTCCAAGTCAAGCTGAACGGTGAGTCGACAAAAACCCTCGCAAAAACCAAAAAAGAAAAACGCCTTTTCCTCCAAATCTTTCGTTGTGCTGATAATAACACTGCTCCAGGCCAGAAAGTCGAACTGGGGGACGTGGAGAGCAAACTCGCACAGCATTCTCAAGTCAAGCACTGTGCCGTGCTCTACACTACCGAGGGCCCATACGCGAATCGATTAGTAGCGGTCGTTCAGACAGAAAGTGGGTTCTGGGCACTAAGTCGCCAGAGTTGTGCTGCCAGTGCAAAGAGCTCACAATTGAGCCTGCGGACGATGACAGAGTTCCTGCAAGACCTTCTCCCCTCCTTTATGCTTCCGAGCGTCTTGGTTGGGATGGAGGCCATGCCGTTTACCCCCACCATGAAGATCGACAGAACTCGCGTGAAGCAGTGGCTCTCGAAAGAGAACATATTATGTGGCTCGCTGGGAGCCGTGACGTACGTTTCTACTGCCCTCGACGGACCAGCACTCTCGCTGGAAGAGACGCAGGCGAGAGAGCTATCATCATTGGTCGCAGATGTTGTCGCCGCCCGGGGCTCGACAATATGGAAGTCGATTTGCGGGCATGACAATCGTCTTGTCGACATTGGTATCAGTTCCGCCCAGACGATGCGACTTGCATCGTTGATTCGAAGGCGATACGGAAAACAGGTCTTGGTGGAGGCACTCATGTTCCCGGACATGTCGATTCGCAAGCTTGCCGCCCGCTTAGCGAGCTCTGAGATGGAGTCTAGCTCGACAGATGTGTCTGCCATCACAAAAGAAAAGACGATATTATTGAAAGAGCGAGTGGCGAAAAGCACAAGATCTGTGTTGAAAGCATTTTCGCCTCGAACTTCGTGCTCGCGACACGTCTTCTTGACAGGAGCGACTGGATATCTAGGCGTACAGGTCTTGTGGCATTTGCTTAGATCCAGTAACCTCGAGAGCGTGAGCGTCCTGGTACGGAGTTCAGGTGGCGAGCAAGCACTGAAGAGAGTACGAGCTGCCCTGAGAGCTGTGGGAGCGTCTGAAAGCAGCGATGATATCGAGCTACATGCTTGGTCAGGAGATTTGTCAAAGCCTGGTCTGGGCCTCTCGGAGGAACACTGGAGCCAGCTCTCGGGCATCAGACATTCTACCGAAAGCGCTACTGGTGGACCATGTATCGACAGTATCATTCATTGCGGTGCCGTGGTCGACTGGATAAAGAGTTACGACGAGCTCGAAGCAGCAAATGTGGGCTCGACAGAAGAGCTACTCAAGCTGGTTAACGTCTCGGGCAACCTACAGCGTTTCATATTCATCTCTGGTGGCCGGTATCCCGATCCTGCTCGCGATGAAACGAAAGATATCGATGTCATGTACGAAGATGCTGCTCGTGACAGTGGGTATGCGCAAACGAAGTTTGTGGCGGAGCGATTGGTCGACAATGCGCGATGTGCTCTGGCTCATAAGAAATCCATCAGCGTCGTCTGTCCCGCGTACTTGGTTGGCAGCCGGCTTGATGGTCTTGCGAACCAAGACGACTATCTGTGGCGGATCGTATGGGCATCACTTCGCGTCGGGGGGTTCAATGCAGACGAGAAGGATCAATGGCTTTTCGTTGCTCCGGTCGATGCTGTTGCGGAGCGCATTGTGGCCATCGCTCTCGATCGAGTACTGCACAATGATGTCGATCGAGCGCGGTGTCGATCGAGCGCGATGCTCCAAGTACACGACGGCTTGAGTGTCGGCAGATTCTGGGACATCATCTCGGAGACACTAGCCGGGCCTTCATTGGCTGCGCTGCCTGGTGACTTGTGGCTGCAGAAAGTGAAGAGCGACATGGAAGAGACGAGCGATCATTTGCTTTGGCCACTTTCGAACACCTTGGATGCTGCCTCAGGACTACTCACCAAGCAGCGCTGCGGAGTTGAAGTGGCGACGAAGCATTCGTGTGCAGCCTCAGGCTCGGCGGACCTTGTAGAGCTGGCGGTGCGGAAGAACGTAGAGCAACTCCGTGTTGCAGGCTTCTTGGGTAATGCTCATGCGAGGGCAGACCAATTTGTATCGCAGCAGGTGACCAAGACCCAAGTGTAGTGCGTGGAGGACAGATGGCACCAGATACAGCGGGCGATCCGGGTCCGGGTCCATATTGTCCCAGGAAAGCAGCAATACCAATACCGGCGGCGGTGTTCTTGCTGCCTCCGTGCTCTGGCGTCGATGTAGAGCAAATGTATCCTCCATGTTTGATGAGGTGGGACGGAAGTAGCCGTGTGTTTTCTATTTATACGACGGCGCGCGGTATCTACCAAGCGACAAAACCAAG
>AWYE02000470.1:0-67637 GCA_000504385.2 Exutisphaerella laricina CBS 326.52
ACATCGCAGCATGGGCCGTAACGTGCTGTCTTGAAGGCGAACGTTGCGATCTCCATCTTTTGAACACTGCATGTGTTTTGCTTTCGGATGTGATTGCTGCAGGTCGAAGTGAAGTGATCGTCTTATACTGCCGCATCGACGCCGATCAGGGATAATTGCTAGCCGCCCAACTTTGCCACAGCAGTCACTAGTATTCAACGCATTGATCGACATGGTGAACAGTTTTTCGTTAGGAGTATCAGCAGTACACGGTTCAGCGTTTCTGCATGGTTTCACCTCATCTTGGTTGTATATACACAGCTCCGAGGAGCTATCAAAGTAATGTACATCTCAGAGCCATATTTCATCACACGACACCGGCGTACATTCAGTCCAGCAGAAGGAAGTGATGTTCTGACCAGTAACATGTCTCCGTTCACCGTTCAAGGCATTGGCTTCGCCACGGCAGATGTCGCTTGGACGCATCCCTGAGCTTCGTTTCCTCCTGCAGTAAATTGCTTCGCCTGATCCTGCCACTTTCAATGCAACGATGCAATTCCAATGAATCCTCGTTTCCTGAGCGAACGGTGAAAGTCCCTCGCGCAACTGCTGTAGGAATGGCGAGGCTGATTAGGCTTGCCAGCAAAAGCAGGATCGAAGATATTGGATATCTAATTTCGTGATTCTCGAGGCTTCTGTAACGGTCACTTTCAAAGGTGCTCGCTCGGTCTGTTCGTATGCAGGATATGTCGCATGGAGTGTGAGGTGAACGAGCGATTGAGCATTGCGGCCCTGAGCCGTGCGATTATGATGATTAGATGTTTGTCTATATCGTCCGTCTCCAGTCCTGTAGTTCGTGAACTCATAGTGTCTCCAGCGAATCCGAGCACAACCGTCCTTTCTCTGCCATATCTTTGCTGCTGTGGTCAAGTCTAACAAGCCATTGTAGTGGCAGTTTTGGTGGCGGAACCCGAGCAGGGGTATCACGTTGGCGAGAAGGGTCCTCCAAAGGCTAACTCTGCAGAACCGTGCATCGGCAGACGCGCGCGCGAAATATCCAAAGTCAATGCCCGGACCTTAGCAAATAAGACGAACGCCTTTCCGATGATGCCACAACCTGCCGTGGCCCTCTAATGCCCTCTGAAACGCCGCTGTAAAATGGTATATCGCCTTGAAAACAATTGTTGCCAAGCTCACTCCATGTTCAGGAACTCTGCCAGAGGAGCTGAGCCTGGAGCACCCGGTGGTGGCGGTGGTGGAATGCCCTCTTCTCCTTTCGCCTCGGCCTCTGCCCACGCGTCCTCCATTTCTTTCTGGTATGCTTCAGCTCTGGTGCGCGCAAATTCGAGTTGTTGCATCTTGTCTTCGGGGGACATAGTCTCCCAGTGAGCGGTATTCTCGTCCCATGCTTGCACACATTCTGCGACCCAATTGCAGCGCTCTACTTCACCGAACATAGGGTGGTTGAATCTAGGGTGAGCAGTCGGCCATCCTGAAGCGTGGTAGTGGTGGCGGACAAGCGCTTGGCGGCCTTCGTGCGTGCCAGAGTCGGAGTGGCCCTGACCAGCAGCGAACGCTTCAACGGTCAGTACAAGGACACCACCAACCAGTTTCGACTCGTTGAGGTCGTGGAATTCGTCCCAGGTGACCTTTCGGCCAACCTGTTTGGACATATCCGCGAGGATCGCATTCGTGAATGCGGAAGGTCCAGTACCGCTGATGACTTGATCAAAGTCCAGCTCGATTTGGGATATCGGTTTGTTTTGTTGTCTTGCGACATCGCCGAGCCAGGCCATGATGTTCTCGATCAAAGTGAGCATGACTGGCAGTCGTGGCTTTGTCATGAATGTCCACTGGCAGAAGGACATGCATTTCGAGCCCAGCACCGGATGCTCCTTGAACTCGGGCTGATCGATCTCTACACCGACCACCATGTCGACATCCTGCTCCTTCCATCGCGTCGGGATGAAGTGATCGGCAGGTTTGAGGGCCTCGACGTCAATATCGGTGTAGATGCCGCCCTCAACGTACATGATCATGTAACGCAGCAGATCGGCCTTGATGATGCGGGCGGTGAGCTCCTTGTACATGAACACAATGTCTGGGCGGTTCAGCCCGTCCTGGCCGAAATGTGTCTCGACATATGCCATGTCATTCTGGTCCGTCAGAACCTCGTATCGATACTCGGGGTTTTTGATGATCCACGTCTGTGCTGTGTTGTGGTCCCTCTCTTCGAAACGCATCGGGTCTACCTTCCAGGTCTGCCATACTTTCCGTGGAAAGTGCGGCACCTTCTTGTGCAGCGCCTTCTTCACCCCCTCGGTTGCGGTGCTCCAATTCCCCGCGGACAGGAAGAACAGAAACAGCACCGTTGCGCACGCCGGCAATAATATCCGCTGCAGCTGCTTCGGGATGCCGAATTGGAGGCCAGAACTTCGCGATGGACTCATGAGCTTCGGCTTGTCCGATACGCCGTCGCGCGACATCGTTCGACCCATTGGAGAGTGTAGGTGTGCGATATCGTGAAAGCGAGCGTGTTCTGTGATCCGTGGGGGGGGGAGGGCTCTATACAAGGGGCGTGCACATGCGACAAGGACAGCGGTAGCAGGAGTAAAGGAGCGAAGATAAAGCGAATGTGTGCAATGTGGATATTAGAGCAACGTTATGCAGAATAGGCGTGCAGAACTCCTCAATCTGTCCTGTCCGTAATTCATATCGGCGTGGGCCTAGCGGCGCCCTGAGCATCCCAGCCCAGCCAGACCAGTAGAGCCTACCGGCCTACCAGCTAGCAGCTCTGCCAAGCATGCCCCGCTGGAAGAGAGGCGCTGGGGCGCCATAACCGGGCACGGCTCGCCGGTTGGAGTATATGCTCAACCTGGATGACCGAGGCCGGCCTACCATTCAGGACGCAGATCATCACGATCCCGTCACATGCTCAGCCAACGACATCGCCGCAAACAGACTGGTCAGCCTCGGTCGGTGGCGGCGGCGAGCAGCTACAGGACACGCGCGTGACCAGAGTTCAGCACTTGTGCGTGACTGCGACGGAGTGGCGCCGCAAGGAGATAATGGTGCGGGGACGGCATTGCTGGTCGCAGATCGAAGACGCCATCAAATTTGGACCACCAACGACTGGACTTCCCGCGCAGCAGTATTTGGCAGCGCGAGCACTGTACTTGACATCGATCCATCGCGCGTGGCTGCAGCGACGCAGGAACGAACCAGCCCGAGTGCAGGACGCGAGTTGCCCCCCCGAGGCAAATTGCTCGTCCTCTCAAGAGCAATTCTGCCAAAGCAGGTTTGATGGGAGCACGCCGAACCGCTCGATCTGGGGTCGCACTCAACACATTTCTTAGCTTGCTAGCACAGCCGAGTGGTGCACTGTCGTCGTTCCGGCCACAACGCTCCTAAATCTGCCCCTCGCACAACGACTGCTACACATCCCGTGGTTTCGTGGTCGGTAGAGTGTCGCGCTAGTCAGTGTCCCACTAACAGCTGTGATCCACCTGAGACTGTTCGACAGCATACCATACCGCAACACGAACAGGTTGCGGAAGCGCTAGGAAGCGCTACTCACACGCTCTGCATCTCTGTCGACCAGGTCTCTTCCCAATCTCACACTTCAACTGCGGGGGCGAGCATCTTGGTTGCTTGAGCGTTGCGCAGCGCTTCCGTTTGCAGATATGGGAGAATCGAATGAGAAGAACTCGTTGGGGTTGTTGGAGCAGGGTGAACTGGAAGTCGACTCGGATTCGACATTGAACGAAGATGAGCGACCACATACACAAGCGGAGAAAGGCAAGGAGCAGCTCGGCCTGCTGTTCGAGTTCCTTATGTCCAGGATGTCAGGCCTCCGGCCATCTTTCTTACAGATGAAGACGACGAAGAGCTCGAAACTACGACGGACCGCATATCTGGACGGCATCAGAGGTTTCGCAGCGTTAATGGTGTACTTCCTCCATCACCAATTATGGGCGCACGCCCTTATGGGAGGCAGTACGAAGGCTGAGAACACATTCGGATGGGACGGGGAGTACTATTTCGTCGCATTTCCAGGTATACGCACATTTTTCACGGGAGGCCACTATGCAGTCGCGACGTTCTTTGTGCTTTCTGGCTATGTGCTCTCGTCTAAGCCATTGGCACTCATTGAGAGTGGCGACCACATCGCCCTGGGAAACAACGTGGCATCAGCACTCTTCCGCCGATGGCTACGATTGTTCGTGCCCATAATTGTGGTCACATTCTTCTTCATTCTCCTACCACACATTGGCATCCGATCCGACTTTAAGCCGCAGAAGAGTTTTGGCGAGGAGCTCTGGAAATGGTACTGCGACTTTAAGAATTTCACAAATATCTGGAATACGGGTGGTGATATTATCCTCGAACAACAGAAACATGTCTGGTCTATCCCCGTGGAGTTCCGCATTTCCATCACCATCTACACGGCGTCCATGGCCTTCTCTCGCTGCACGCGAGAGGCTAGACTCTGGTGCGAGTTCCTATTATGCTTCTACTTCCTGTACATCGTGGATGGAGCTCATTACGCTATGGCCGTGGCTGGCATGCTTTTGTGCGATATTGATCAGCTCGCGCTGCAGGACAATCAACCGAACTGGGTCAAGAGAATGCAACGATTCAGCACGCCTCTGGCTTACATTGGCATCACCGCGAGTATTCTCCTTGGCGGAGTGCCGGGCAACTCGGCAGAAATAGAGCATTGCAAGAAGTCTCCTGGGTGGTACTATTTGTGCTTCCTGAAGCCGCAGGCTGTATTCGACTACAGGTGGTTCTTCCTCTTCTGGGCGGCAGTCCTCTGCGTGGCCTCAGTCCCGCGCGTTGCATGGCTCAAGCGATTCTTTGAGACTCGCTTCTGCCAATATCTCGGGCGCGTGTCGTACATGTTCTATCTTATGCACGGGCCGGTGTTATGGATAGTGGGCGATCGCTTATACGCAGCAGTTGGCTTCGTCAACTTCACGCACGCTCTGAACATTCCCGGATGGGCCGATTCGTTCAAGCTACCAAAGTGGGGACCATTTGGACTGGAATTCTCATATGTCGCGGCACAGTGCATTCTTCTGCCGTTGACATTCTACTTGGCAGAGCTGACAACAGCTCTTGTCGATGATCCTGCGATCAAGTTCTCGCAATATTGCTATCAGCTCACACAGCCGAGCAAAGAGAATCGAGATGGAGAGATGCAGACGCGTGAGCAGCGAAAGGCTTCACAAGCTTAGACGTAGACGTTATCGCAATCAGTGGTTCGTTGCTCATTATTGATGATCGCACATCGTGATGTCGTTGTTGCATGTCTCATTTCACGAGCCAGACCGGCTCCGTGGCGCACTGGATATGAACCACATGTGCCAGATTGTGACATGCATGAATCAAGATGACCTAGATAGACTGCATCTCAAGCAGGTGCATTTAAAGCTACAGCTCAACCAGATTCATACCTAGATCTCAACCGGGCTGCAGCGAGCCAGGAGAAGTCCGTTACCGCACTTTCTTGCTGTAGTTAGCAGCGCGCAGAACTCCACATGCACACGACCACCGAGGGACGCTCCGCAATTGGCAGATTTGACTTTGCGTAACGACAAGATCCCTCGGGACGAGTATCCACACCTCTCGAGTCCCCACCCCCTCCACCCACACCCTCCCTTTTCGGCGTGAAGATGGAACGGGCGCGGGAGCTGCCTCTGGACGCCTTGTTCTTAGCGCACATGCACAGCGAGCTCTAGCGTAGCTGACTAGCTTGTCACGCTTGTGGGTGTGCTTGTCCTGTAGGCTGTGTGTGAGGCAGCCCGGCGTAGGAGGGATCGAAAACACCCACAACCCGATCCGGCATCGATGAATCCATTGTTTGTACAGTCATGCCTTCCGGTGGATACATGATCCGCGACATACACAAGGCTCAGGCGTGCAGTCCAGCTAAGGAGTCGTGATCTGTCAGACAGCCGGCGCCATGCTGCTCGGAGCAGGCAGAGCGCGACTCGTCACCGTGAGCGGGCTGCTGATTGTGGGCTTTATAGCCATAGTAACGCTATCATATAACCCGTCCTTCACAGAAGAGTCCTCTCAATACCTGAAGAAATGGACCAACCTACAGAACACCCAGCAGGGATGGCTGGGCACGCAAAGCGCGGTACCGCCCCAGAATCAGCCTGGACAGGCATCTGAGAAGCAAGAAAGCCGCCCATTCCAACCCACGCTGAACAACGATCCCGAACTGCCTGCGACGAACCCGAACCCCTTCGCTGCCGTCAACCAAGTGCAGCCGCCACAGGACGAGTCCGATGTCACAAGCACCACTTCTGGCAGCACGAGCACGAGCACAAGCACGAGCACGAGCAGCTCCGCCCATGCTGGTGGCTTGCCGTCTGCAACATCCACTGAAGAGCCCAAGTTCTTCATTGGTCATGACGGTCACGTACATCCAACCAACATCCCGGATCTGTCAAAATGGCATGTCATCAAGGCCAATGCCACCAAGGATGGGAGGTACTTCCCCATCAACTTCTACGGCAACGACGGTGGCTTGGCAACCGACAACAACAAGGCAATCAACCCGAACCTCATTCCGCACAACATCTTGAATGACACTTGGATTGCCGTCGCGCAAAGGTTCGATCGGGACAGAAACTACAATTCGGCGTGGTGTGAAGAGCTGGTGTGCTTCGCGGAATTTCAGCCGAACGGAAACCTGAGCTGCATACAAGAGACCCGCGGAACGTTGGTCGTTCCTGCGACACGAAGTCCGCATTGCAAGGACAGATTGACCACCTTGAATATGAATATCGGGCCACATGATGCGCGAGTGCTCTACGGACCTACCGTACCATATCTGATTTACGGCTCGCAGTCGCATCATACGTGCTTCGGGCAATGGACGCAGGACTTCCGTCTGCTGATGGACTGGGGCATCTACCGAGGCAACGAAACGGGAGAGGACATATTCCAGACGCCAACCGAGATCCAGCGCCCACTGCCGTGGGGCGAAATGGAGAAGAACTTCTTCTTCTTCTGGGACCTCAACAACGTCATGTACATCCACCAGGACACATCACCGCAACGCGTCTTCACAATGATTGATTACGACGGCTCGGTAGGTCCGGACCTCTCTGAAAAGGCCCGACCACACGACACCGCGTGCTGGAAGAAGCACTTAGATCTCAATCCACTCCCTCCGAAAGACGTCGCTTCATCTTCAATCCACCAAGCCAGCAATTCCCTCTCAGTCACAATGTGCAAGCGTGGCGAATGCACACCAGACGCCTCGAACACCTTCGCCATGCACATTTACCAGCACAAGATCGGGAATGGCGCCATGCACGCAATGTACGAACCTTATCTGATGATGTTCAAGCGCCAAGCACCATTCGACATACACGCCATCTCCGCAAAACCAATTTGGCTGAGCGGGCGAGTCTCCAAGAGCGAGATGTTATACGTTACGTCGATCAGCTGGAAGAAGAAGGGGCTGCGATATCATGGATATTTGGATGATACTATGTTTGTGAACTTTGGTATCGAAGATGAAAGAACAGCATCGATCGATGTGACAGCAGGGGAGCTGATTACTGGGAACATGATGATGTGTGACCCCGGTCCGTCAGAATCGGCGGGATTCTCTAGTTTGCAAGGAGCGCACCCAGCTGGAGGAATGGGGACAGCAGAGACAGCTGGTGGTTTTGCAGGTTTGCAGGAGTCGCACCCAGCTGGTGATTTTGCCAAAGCAGAGCCTGTCGGGGCCCTGGCGAATGGACAGCCGGCGCACCCAGCTGGAGGTCTTGGTATGGCGGAGACAAACGGAGGCTTCCCAGCGTCATGATTGATGGATGATACCCTGTGTATACGGTTTGGGTAGTGAGTGGAGTCGAGGCACATGAGATAGTCGACATTATGGCACAAAGGGGGGTTTTGATGAAATAGCACCATTTGAGGCGCGTTTGACATTGTCAAGTCGTTGTATGGACCTTGAACCAGCTTTTACTCCGCGGGGGGGCTGTGTGCTTGCCAGCTTCTGTGGTAATGTAGGCTAACGCTGTTACACGAAATGAGGAGGCTATATCTATCATGGTTCTGCGCGTTCAACAGTATCTGGCGTCTTGCTCCTGCAGTATTGTTGGCTGCGGCTACTACGAACATGTGATCACCTTATTTATCTCAGGCACCTCGATAGACCTAAACAGCCTTTCAGATTTAGGCCTTTGGAGACGTAATATGTTAGTGTCGATTGGAGGACATTGTTTGTTTACTCTACTCGTTCCTGATTGTTGTTGAAAGTGGTGCGCCAGTTGAGACACGTGATTGTAGTACCCGGAGGAACGTGTGATTGTCTCGATGATGATGATGATGATGATGATGATGATGATGGGGCGTGTATACAAAGTTTGTAGTACATGTAATCAGGAGTCAGACTAGGGACCCGCACCAAACGACGGTACAACGGCAGCAACGTATATCCTCTACGTGCACACGAGCTGCACTTCAACAGTGCTATTACATATCTCCTCCTACAGATCTTCTCCAGCTCTTATGTCCCTTCCAGTCACGCCTGCTGACGTGGCTGTACCCACTAGCGGCCTCAGGAATCTCAAACACCGCCACCGAGTACTCCGGCAGGGAGAACAGAAAAGTCCCATTGCCGCCAGCAGTCACTTGCGAAGAGTGCGTTTCGACAATGTTGCCGCCGATTGGCGTACTTGCGTTCATCATGGGCGCGGTCAAGTACGTCAAAGTCCCAACAGCTCCAGCGGAAGACACGCCATCAAAGCTGATGGCAAACGGTACATCCCCAGTACTGTTGTACACAGCTGCCTTGAAGATATGCGAGCCGGTAGCGTCGCTACGCCCAGCAACGTAGTAGGCCGGCCCAAATTCCGCACCAGTCATGGGCAAGTTCTCGGTGATGCGTGTCCCAGACAGCAGTTTGATCATATGGTAGCTTGTCGTCAATGTAGTGTGCCCTGGGTATGCATCGTACTGGATCAGATCCGGAATCCACTCCCAACGGTTCAAGTTCTGGAACATGGGCGCGTATGAGGCCCCAATGATCTTGTCGGAGTTGCGTTCTGCCCCGAGGAGGAAGATGGCTTCGGCAACACTGCCGTACCAGAAAGGCGCAAACGCCCGGGGCGCTCCAGTGGTCCAGCTTGGCGAGCTTGTGTTATATTGGTCATATTCGACGACAGCATATTCGCCGATCAAGACTGGATGTGCTGAAGTGTAGTTATCGAAGAAGCCGAATTGGCTGGACATCTGCACTGGAATGGCGTACTCGTGAAAGTCTCCAGAAGCATTGCCTGGCGGTGTCGCGCCGTCGACATCGTAGAAACTGGCAATGATGGTGATGTTCGGGTATGCTGCCGAGATGGCATCGTAGAACGCGTTAAACCTGTAGCTAGAGTACGTCGGAGCACCGCCGTTGAGACTGTCCTCGTTGCCGACCTCGACGAAGTTGACAATGAATGGCTTGGGGTAACCTAGGCTTGCTCGCTTGGCGCCCCAAGTAGTTGAGACGTCGCCAGTCAAGAACTCAAGCTCATCAAGGGCAGCTTGCACGTACGTCTGCAGTTCGTCTTCTGGCACAGTCGTTCCATCGACCCACAATCCGCTCCACACAGCAAGCAAGAGCTCCATGCCAAGGTCTTCTGCCCAAAGTGCATACTCTATCAGACCGAGGCCGTTGGTGTTCTCGTACGACCATGTTCCTGGGTACCCAGGGCGATCGGTGAGTGGGCCTAACGTTTGCGTCCAGTTCCACCAGTATGGCGACGAAAGACCCTCGACATTGTTTCCACCCGGCGCCCGGAAGAACGATGGGTTGAGTCCGGCCATTGCCTCCATGAGGTCAATGCGGAGACCGTTCGGTCTGTTCTTGTACGTTGGAGGAAAGAGGCTGATCAGGTTGAAATCGAGAGTGGTGTTGCCCGTTGCGACGTAGGTGAAATTAAGCGTATTATTAGAGTTGGGAGCATCCGCAGTTGGCTCCAGGGTGTAGTTGTACTGCGTCCAAGCGCTTGAAGTCGAAAGGACATGCACAGAAGCCTTTCACAAGAGGCCGCGTTAGCATGGTAACGAAGATAAAAAGGAATCCCCACTGGAGAAGTCCTACCTCAGCCCAAGAACAGTTCTGCAGTGAGCGTAGGTTGACAGTGATGTTGCCATTGTAAGCCCCATGTACCCAGAATGAACCTTGATATTTCCACGACGCTACGACAGGAAACCCCCAGAAGCCCGTGTTGGAAAAGCCAATGCTGTTGCCAGCGCCAGAGACACGTATCGATGTTGGCAGCGCTGCTGAAAGGGGCGTGGAGAGGTTCTGGAGCGATATCTCGGCGCCACCAAGAGCGGACCAGAAGTCAAGGTTGCTCGGAAATATGGAGTCCCCTTGAAAAGCACGGTTCTGGACCAGTTCTGCATAAACGCCGCCATCGCCAGAGTTCTGTCGTTCTGATCAGCTGATCAGCCCCGAGTCCTAGTAAGTTAGCTGAACTCACGTTGATGTCCTCAAACATCAAGCCATACTGGTATGGCGACGTAGCATTTCCTTCGGTGGACTGTACGCTGATGTCTATCGCATGACCGGTGACAGCAAATGCTGCTAGGCAGAATAACGTGGGAAGCATTCTTTTTGGGACAGCCCCAAGGAGTAGGACAGGAAAGCGCACCGAACTCATTTGCAGCAGACGAAGCGCTACTTGAACAGCAGCACACCAATGCCATTCTCTGCAATATGCAGTGACGCGGCCATGACCATGCCGAGTGCCTGCTCATTTTGCCCATTCTTAGCTGCTCATGGTTGTGTGTAACGCTGTGGCGACACCTAAGTCGCTCTCTGCTATACGCTTATGCAGGCACACAAAATGGTACTGCAGTAGCAAGTGAAGCCAAGGCGATTCCACGAATTGGCTGATGCTGGAGCCATGCACACTCAGGAACAGGTTCCAATCGTTTCCAAAGCACCGCAGACATTTCCCCGGAGTCGCGGGGCCTATGGAAGATTGTCGTCGAAGCGGCAGATGCTTTTGCGGGGTTTGGCATATCGCGTATATGATACTGCAAGGACATTGTTTGGATACACAGGCTAAAGTCCCATTGAAGTCGTTCTCAAGTTTCCCCGATTCGTGGAGAAAGTCTATGTCCCGACACAAGTATGAGCGAAGCTCCACAAGCCAGTGATGATTCGCGTCAAGAGTCAACGAAGAGTTGTGAAATTATGCAGAGGAAGGTGAGTTCGAACAACGAGATCAGGCTTGAGTTTTGCTACCTTCAGCTATGTTGGTCGATGTCTCAATGAAGCCGGCAAGCAAGAAGACGCTGCAATGGTGTCACCAGCGTACATCCTCCCCGATGTCAGTGGCTCGACGGGCTGACTTGTGAAGCAGCAATGGCCTATCTCGTCGGGTTTCATCGTCGCGACTTCGCCCCACATGAGTGGGAGGAAGGCGGCATCAATGTCATCTCTAGGGCGATGGCACGCCGCCGCAATAGCCACAGAGCACGAACTCGCCACCGGCATCTGGCTCTTGAAGTTCCTGAAGCCCATGCCTATTGCCAAGAAAGATAAGCCAATGCCTATCATGATCGCGAGCAAAATTGGAGGACAGCTATAGCCGACTTGCGAGATGCTGTCACTGTCGTCCTGGTCGCCATTGTTGTAAACATTGACGCGAGCCAGAAATATTGACTGAGAAATGGTCCAGTGTAGAATCGCTGATACGATGAGCAGCGGTGCGCTGTAACGCAATGGTAGCTGCAGGTAGTAGGTCGAGCGCTGGTTGCCTCGAGGTGTCGTAACTCGCAAATGCTTTCGCACCTTGGCATAATTTGCCCATTCCTTGGCTAGTAACAGAGAAGTCATCAGACTGTTGTATAGCAGATACAGAAAGGACACAATGGCTTGAGGGCAATTGGCAAGCAAGACTGCTGCGACTAAGCCACCACCACCATTCGGCAGTTCAATCTGAATCAATGCCCTGCTGTCAATGGTCCCAAAGCCGATGCTGTAGGCGAGATCGCTACCAAGATTCTGCACACCCTCACCAAGAAGGATGCCCGAGATCATGATTGCAAGAGCAATAAGTGTGAAAGTCGTGCCCCATCTCTTCTTGCCGGCGGCGCGGAACCAACGCAAGTTCGTAAGCTTTTCGTAAAATGTCTTCGGAAGTGGGTGAGTGTTCGGTACAGTCACCCCTGAAGCTAGCCTCTGCTGCCAGTCCTTGACATCCGCTCGCGACATCAAGCATCGACCTCGGGTGAGCTCGTCCGGCATGTCGATGTAGCTGGCGATCGCATCTCCTATGGTCACAAGAGTGGGCTCTTTCTGCCGGTACAACGTTGCGAACATCGCAGCGCTTTTGATTGCGTTGCAGATAATGACCGCGATGAGGATCTGGATCGAGAATTGCAGCGTGCAGTGTTGAGGCGTAATCTCGCTCAAACAATACTCGATCTTCTTGCTGTTAAGTGTCCAACTGGCAGCATTCTTTTTGAGGGTCTTGGTATTGCACTCGTAGTCGTGGTACCAGTCTTGGTAGGTTGCTGCACACTCCCAACCATAGGAGATCCCGTCGTCAAATGGCGATCCGGCGTGTTCTGCATAGAACATCGTTTGAAGTGCTGTAGTGCCATTCTCAGCGGTAACCGCGACGACGTGGTTCCTTCCAGAGACAAAGTTGGTTCCGTATGCTGCAATACATTCGCTGTTGCTCAGATTTTTGAAGCGAGTGCCGTCGAGATAGGCACGGTCTTTGGCAAATAGCTGTTGTACAGCAATGAGTGCATCAGTGTCCGGCAGCGAGACGTTGATAGCGTATACAGGGTTAGACATCTGATCAAACCACGGAACGTTCGAATCGAAGTTGCCGCCTTCGAGCCAGATCGGATTCGCGACTACTAGCATGTAGTTGTTTGCATCGATCGTCTTGAAAACTGCAGAGTTGTAAAGCAAATGAATGGGGATAGTGCTGAGCGCCAAACTCCACCATAAACATACTCTTTTCCAGTTTATGCGACTGATGTTTCTCACCGAGGCCACGCCTATGTCACACCAGTCGCCTTTCGCGTGCGCTTTGTCGACCTCTACACGGGTAGGAGCAGAAAGAGCTTGCATGGTGTAATTGCTTGCACTGAGTAGAAGTGATGAGAGAGCGTTGATGAGAATATGAAGCCAGGTCGCCAAGTTGGTCACCACAGCACAGGAGCCCTCGTACGCAGTCCCGACGCCGTCGTCTGTCCCATACTTCATGGCCGTGACGAGTGTGATGATAACGTTTAGCGTAAGCACAGTTGTAGCGGTCCAGGCACTAACTCTGACTCCAAAGTGCCATCCACTCCATCTTTTCTTCTTCTCCCTGCTCGTAGGTGTGCGGGATATCTCTATGCCATTCTGCAGATCGAAGCCCGAGGGTTGGCGGGCATGTCGCGTAAGAGGTCGCTTGGCGTCGTCGGCGTCGTCTGTGAGATGAGAGAAGCAATTTGTCGTCGATACATAGCTTGGTGCTCTGGTAAACCCGTTAGAGTTGCTGGAGATGCGGTGTGTAAGGCTGATCGAAGGAACGCAGTAGTCGAACGGCATACGAGAAGGATTAGTGAATAGCTACCTCGTCTTGGGCACATCCGCGAGCTCTATGTCCGTGATGTCGTACTCATGGCCATCGTATGGCTGCTCGTCAAGTGCTTGATAGTGTCCGCTCGCTTTGGTCAGGTCCATCGCTACGCGTAGGAACGAAGTAGTTCCATACAGGAAGAGGTGTCAAACGACAGCGCGAGGAGTGTATGCATTTTCGGCCCCCATGCATGCATGGCTTTCAGCTGAGGGCACAAGAGCAGTGTCCGTCTGGTCTGTCGTGGCGTTGGACGAATCCTTTGCGGTAACACAGACAGGGGATGATGTTGAAAGTGGAAATGCTCTAGTTAGCAAGCTCGAAGCCAAAGATAGACGCCGTGCTAACTAATACTTGATGAGCGCCAGCGTAATATATGGTGGCACGGCGGACCACCGGCACATGCATCATTTTCAAGCCTGTTAGGGTACGGAATCCTTCCGAGATATCATCCTGCCGCGCTCATCGAATATATGCCACAAATACACAGTCTTCTTTCTTCCGACCGTCTCCATGTGTTGGGGCAGCAATGACGGAGCCTGACGGAGCCTGACGGAGTGTTCCAGCAGGTGAAGCCCACGGCTGGCGGCACGATGCTTTGAATAGATCTTCTTCCCTGTGGACCAGTTCTGTGGATGTGCAGTGTCGTCGGCGATCAACCAGTGCGCGCCTCTTTCCCGTGTCGTTCTGACTACATGCGCTGCGCTTTCCTCCATGGAGGCTGCATGTACATCGTCACCGGTTTGCATATACATGTACGCTGGCATGAGCGCTCCTTTACATCTACGACGACGACCTTTCTGCATCGAACCGCGCGGTATTGTATCCAATGCGCGGAGAGGCAATATACTGCGCAGAGGAGCAGTGCCCATCCAGTCCTCCCGAGCCACGGCCAATGAAGCTTGTCTGGATCTGCTCGTTGATGCACACATCAACAATAATCATAGAAATGCAGTCCTGTACGGATGCCTGTCGTCACGCCCACCAGCGCGGACTTTACATTCGGGTATAGCCCCTAGCGCGATCAGAGGAACTCTAATCGCAATCTCTCACCTCATGCTCAGCCATCTCCGAGCTGTCTGATTCGCTGCCGAGTCCTTATCTCTCAGGCCCTGTACGTCGTCTTCAGTGCCAGAAAGTCTGCGCCTCACACGCCGTTTCTCTTATGTACAGAATTGCGCGTTTTACGTACAGACGACAGAACGCAGGAAGCTGTGCGATGTGTTATAACACCGGCGCGCACGACAGCCGTCACTCGCGTACTTTCTGGTGAGATACAGGATCCGTCTTTCTGGCGAGAATACATCGGATGATTGCAGGTACTGGAGAGCCAGTCGGTCAGTCGTCTCAATGACCCCCAAGACTCTCGACCACCTCATCTTCATTGCCGCGCTCTGTGCCTCGTCCGATCACGCTTAGTGCTGGCATTTGGCGCGTTCTTGCCGTTCGTTCTTGCACACTCTGTACTGCTGACTACTCGCTGATAAGCTCCACCTGCCTCACACCTGCGATAACACAAGAACACGCGCTTTGCGGCTGGTTCCCCATCTGGGAAGGGCTGCACGCGGCGTTGCCTATCTACATACCTTAGGCACTTATCAGCTCCACGTCAAATCGCATCGACTTCTGGACTGCAGATATGGCGACAGCAATGGCGATCCCTTCATTGGCTCCACGGCCTCTAGCCGCCTCCTGGTCGCCACCTCAGCAGCAGCAGCAGCAGCATCATCATCATCATCATCATCATCATCATATAGACGGCAAGGAAAACCGTCCGCTCATAAAGCAACTTCAGAAGACGTCACCTTCTGCTTCGGTTCGAGCAAGAAGAGAGCGGCCTTGTGACGGTTGTCGACGACGCAAGAGCAAATGTGTGCTTCAAGAAGGCCGTCGCTGCGTGCTTTGCGAGTTCCACAAGCAGGAATGCACGTTTGTGGAGAACGCTCAACCCAGGAAACGCAAGATAGATGATGCTTCGTCTTCTTCTTCTATCAAGCCCGATAGTCCCTCCAAGAAGAGTAGTCCCACGACCACCCACCGCTCTAGTCCCTCTACCACTACGACGGCGCCGTCACGTCCCGCGACCGCACATGCAGCAGTGCCTGTGGCGCTGAACCAGCCTTCGATGAGAAAACCCTTCGCCGTGGACGAGTCGTTGAGCCTACAGCGCCATCGACATTGCAAGTACCTCGGTCAGACAACCGCCCTGGACGCCTCGCTCATAGATCTGGGCTCGTTCAACGACAAGAACGAAACGGAATCTCAGGTCGGCGTGTTACGGCAGGTCACTGGCACCGAGTACTTTAGCACACACGACGACGCCGATGTACAATTGCCGGACGACGAAGCTCGAGCGCTTGCGGATATTGAGGATGTTGTCGGACCTCATGGTCCTGCTCTGGTAGAGATCTACTTCCGCAATGTTCATCCCAGCTACCCGATCATCCAGAAGGAGGCCTTCCTGGATAGACACCAGCATGGAGATCGGCAATTCAATCCTCCGCTCATTGCTGCTATGTACCTCCTCGCCTTGGGCTGGTGGAATCATGACCCAGCCTTACGATCACAACCGAAGCCGGACACTGCCAGACTTGAATACATCGCCATTACCAGTCTGACGGTAGCAATGCAACGACCTAAGATGTCGGCAGTACAAGCTGGTTTGCTACTACTACAACGTGCCAAGTCAAGCACATGGACTCTGACAGTGCAGCTCGTCGCTCTAGGCCAAGACATTGGTCTTCATCTGGATTGCTCAGACTGGTCCATACCTCGATGGGAGCGTCTTCTTCGCAAACGACTCGCATGGGCGCTCTACATGCAAGACAAGTGGTCCGCGGTCATGCATGGTCGTCCATCCCACATCAACGCCGCCGACTGGAACGTGCCTTTGCCCACAGAAGAAGATTTTGACGAGACTATTAACCCTCTCCCCACACCGAACGAAGAGGTAATCGACATCCAACAGTCGCGAGGGAGGATGGTCTTTATGCAAATGATTTCCTTGACCAGTATCATGGCCGAAGTTTGCGAAGCCTTCTATTCCGAGACCGTGAAGGCTGAATACACCCGTGCCGGGCGATACGCAACCCAACTCGTCCTCAACCGTGCGAAACCGGTCCAACTAAAGTTGAAAGAGTGGTTCGCACGCTTGCCTGCAGACTGTAAAATGGACAGCTCTTCCTTTACTGCAGGCCAGCTCTCCAGTCAAGGATACCTCCACTTGGCATACTTCGCCACCGAAATCAGCATCCACCGCCGGATCGTGCAGAGTCTGGATGCAGCGAGCACGGATGCATATATGCTGTACATCTGCAGATCTGCAGCCAAAACTCGCTTGATCAGTGCTCTGGACTTTGTTAACCGCCTCAAACCGGAACATCTCGATGCATTCTGGTTCTTCGCCTCTGCCTCTAACTTTGCCGTTATCGGGACGTTCGGCGCCCTCCTTATGGCTACGAGTCCCGGACGAGAGGAGGCCCACTTCTATGCTTGCCGCTTGAATGAGTTCAAGTGGACTCTCACGGTAAGTAGTAAGAAGGCGGCATGGATCAGTGGCGCGTCGGAGATGCTGGCAGCGACGTGCGGCATGTTGGGACGATTGCCAGAGAAACCGAGCGTGAGGCCTGCGTCGGGGAGTGGTGAGTTGGCTATTCCGAGTTATGATGTGGAGAAGATGGAGGTCGATGATGATCATGAGGAGGAGACGGGATGGAAATAATGGGACGATATAACGAATACCTGCCATTGCGTCCAGGATGATGATTGCATATGATTGAATGGATGAGGCACACACACACACACATACAGAGGAGGGAAACTGGATTACGACAGACTTATGAGATCACGCATACCATCACATATACAGGTCGTTAGCTTCATAGTGGTTAGGCCTTTGCAAGAAAACAGAAATGCAGGCATCCTCCTCGCACAGCGGGTGGGCAGGCCTGAGCTGGCCGTTTATCGGAGAAGATCACTACAATGCTTTTTTTTTGATCTCATGTCCTACTGGTAGTAGTAACTAGGCAGGGCCACAAAAATGCGATGCAGTCAAATGACATACAACTCGAACCCAAGGACAATATGCTGGGTGGACAGCTTCCGATTTTGATCATAAAATAGGTGATCCCAAAAGGGCAACTTGAATTGACCTTGCAATTTGACACCGTGAAGCTGGAACTGCTCGTTCTGTATCATGACTACTTTTTTTTTCCATGCAAATAGGTATCTAAAAGGTATCTCATGCTTTTATGCGACAGTACACTTGAAAGGCAACCCACAAGGTCCTTTGCTCTCGTCCTCCTTCTCCTTCTCTTGAGGCGCAGTGTTCGACGAAGCTGACTGCTGCTGCTGCTGCTGCTGCTGCTGTACAGGTTTCTGCGTCGTACCAGCCGCTACTGCGGTTTCTCCACCACTCGCCGCTGCACCTCCTTGCTCCTGCTTCTGTGCGGCCGCAGGAGGAGTAGTTGTATTTTGCTGTCCGCCGCGGGCACTGCCATTTAGTCACGCGCCGGTGAAGTTGACCTTGGAGACGGTGCCGTAGAAAGCTTCGCCCTGCTTGCGGGCGAGCTCGAGCTCGTTCTTGGAGGGTTGGCGGGACCCGTCGCCGCCCTGTGAGTCGTCATGGATTAGGAAATGTTTGTGTTTTTTGTTATTTAGACAAGTGATAATTTTTTTTTCTTCCACGACTTACAGAGAAGGTACCGGCGCCCCAGGGCGATCCACCACGGACCTCGCTAAGGTCGGCCAGGATCTCGAAAGTGTGCTTGTAGCCCAATGGAACGTAAAGGAAACCATGGTGAGCAAGAACGCTCATGGCTGCTATGGCAGTGGACTCCTGGCCTCCACCTTGAGTGCCAGTGCTGATGAACAGACCGGCGTACTTGCCCCAGTATGCGCCCGTCTGCCATTGACCACCGGTCGAGTCCAGGAAGGTCTTCCACTGAGCAGGGAAGTTGCCATATCTGGTGGGGATACCGAAGAGGAAGGCATCGTACTGCTCGAGAGTCTTTGGATCGGCAATGGGGACAGAGGTATCCTGCTGAGGAGCATGCATCTTGTCCAAGACATCGCGTGGAAGAGTCTCGGCAATTTGGAAGAGGTCGGCCTGACCACCAGCAGCTCTGATGCCCTCAGCTTCAGCCTTTGCAAGCTGGGCGATGTGGCCCCAGGTGGAGTACTGCGAAGAAGACGGTGTTAGTGACTTTGCAGGAGCGCAACTGTGTGTGTGTGTGTGTGTATGTGAATGGATAGTCTTACGTAGACGATAGCGATCTTTGGAGCCATGGCTGTATAGTTTTTTGAAGCTGTGAAGGAGATGACAGAATCCTTTGATGGGGACGATGTGAGAGAGGATGAAGGGAAGAGCGTTGCAGAGAAAAGGACCTACTACTTATCATCATACATACTCGCATTGCGTTGCTGCCCGCATTGGAAAGCACCTTAAGGGGGGGGGGGGGGGGTAACCCATTGGGAGTCGAGCTGCATGATGCAGCTTTCCAAGGAAAAAAGGGTATTTGACGAGTAAATAGCTGGCCACTATACCATGACTGGTGAATTAGCTGCCTTTGCCACCTTCCACCAGCGCTTCGGGCTATGGCGCCATGAGAAATGGCTCCAGAGGCATTTGCCGAGACGGTCCGGATGTGGTGAAGTGGGTCGCCATGTGTCAGCAGACTTCTCTGCGGAATTCTCCCCGTCTTCTATGTACTGTACTGTACTAGTGTGTAATAATGCAGTGTACATCTCAAGCATCACCGCCATCATGGCCGCTTCAGACGAGGAAGATGACTACCTCAACATGTCATTCGAGGAAGTACCAAATCCCAAAAAGGAAACATCACTTCAGCGCACAGCCCGCCTCAAGAAAGAGGCCGCAGAGCGAGGAATGGTCAAGTCCAAGGCAGAACGTGAGGAAGAAGCGCGCATCAAGCGCCAAGAAGCTCTCGCCACCGAGCTTGACAGTTCCAACAACAAAGGTGCCAAGATGATGGCTAAGATGGGCTTCAAAGCTGGAGATGCTCTAGGCAAGACTGAAGGTGCCAGAACGAGACCTGTCGAAGTGAGCATGAAGGATGATCGTGGCGGTATCGGCATGGAGAGCGAAAAGAAGCGAAAAGTCCGCGAGGCAGCCGAGGAGATGCAGGACAAGGTCAAGAAGACCAAGATGACGGAAAGTGAGTATCGAGAGCGGAGTCGTGCCGAGAGAGAGGAGAGGAGGATTGAGGGCCAGTTGTGGAGCGCCATGAGGTTGCTGGAGGGATTTGAGGAAGATGGCGTGCCAGATGTTGCGAGCTCAGAGAAGACTAATGATCAGGAAGCATCGACTCCAGCTGAGCATGATTCATCGTCAAGGCAGGCGACCAAGTCTGAGAGGAGGAACGTGCCCTTACGATCAGTCAACATACTCTATCGACCACTCGCTAAGGAACGACTAGAGAGAGAGCGTGAACGACGTATGCGGAACGACCTAGCACAGAGCCTTTCTAGACGAGCCGACTACGATGATCCAGATGCAGACGAAGATGACAAGCTCGCATTTGGAACCGAGGTAGAGGAGGAGTACCTGGACGAAGAGGACGCTGAGCTAGAGGAGTTTGAGGCTCTGCCAGTCGCCGAAAGACTTGAGAAGATTCTAGCCTTCCTTCGCGAGAAGTACCATTACTGCTTCTGGTGTAAATTCCGCTATCCCTATGAGGGAATGGATGGGTGTCCAGGCTTGACAGAGGACGAGCACGGCTGATCACGATCTGGCATCGAGCGAATACAAATGGTGTTAGAGACGACCGCAACAATTTCTCCAGTGGCAAGCACAGATAATAGCACTCTCTCAAAACGTTGCTGTTCATTGATGAGCCGCGTTGCTTCCTGGAACACATCGCCTCAGCACCCCTGGCTAAATGACCGTGGCCACGAGTCAGACGGCAGCCCTCCCAGTTCGTTACACACCAACTGCTAATCAATGCAGGCGCAGAAAGTGAATTCGGAAAGCTACCAGATCACTTGCACAGTGTTTAAGCAATCGAGCAGGTCATTGTGTCCTCTCTCTCCACTATCTGACAGGCTTCCAGCTATATTGAGCAAAAACAGAAATACATGGGGGGGGGGTATCTTCCATCCGGCGCCTTCGCTGAAACAAAAAACAAACAAGACGAAAGGAGTAATAAAAACTCACGCAGGAGACATTTCTTCGTCTTCTTTTGCTGTCGTAACGTGCTGTGCAAGTGCTATCTGCAATTCCTCGAACAAGTCCTTGGGCGCTGGAGGTTCGTCGTCAGCTCCAGCTTTTATCAGCAGGTCGTGAAGGGTGTTCGTAAGATCGTGCAGGTCCAGCGCGTCGTCACACTGGAAGACTGCAGGAACGTTGAGAGCTGGCTGATTGTAGCCGAGTAGACTCTGCTCTTCGTCAATTCTCGCAGCGAGTTGAGATATCTTGTTCGTTGACACGGAGAGACGAGTTGATACGTTGTGCGTGCCTTGACCTGCTGGAACTCGCTCGAGTGGTAGCTGTTGGACATTAGTAAAATGCTCGCAAACTGGGGACAGAATTATCGCATACCTTCGATGACTTTGCACGCCCAAGCTTGGTCGAGCTCTTTCGCCGTGAAGCAGCTCTACCTTCCAATACAGGCGAGTATTCCTCCTCGACATGATCGCGGTGGTTGGCATGAGGCTTTGAGGCATTGGCGTCCAGATCTTGGAGTGCTCTCCGTCTCTCGCTAGTCTTGCGATGCTTCGATGTTCGCTCAGCAGGCTTGTGTGGGGTGGGAAGATGATCTTGCAAGCCTACAAGTTCGCTAGCAGGCACAAAGCCACGACTATTTGGCACGCCGACGTCAGTCGTAACATCTTCGTATTCCTCTTGTTGTGCGTGATTTTCCTGGTCAGGTAAGCCGTGTGCGGCACGGAGGGAGTTGCGACCCTCAAGCATCGATGCCACTGAACCAGCGACATGACGCCGTGCAAATTCTCTGATGTCGCGATTGCGCCGTGGAGGCGTAAGCTGTCGGGGATTCTCAATCAGGTCGCCGAGCTCGCCCTGCATGACCAGTCCATCGGTGTTGGCGTTGCGCTTCGTCCATCGGTTGCTGGGATGAGGCCGGGGATTGCTGATGTCTTGGAGGTGGTCAAACCAGACCTGTTCGCGCTCACGTTCGCGTTCGTGTTCCACGTGCTGTCTCGTTGGTGGCACGAATGGCTTGTGAACGCTGCCTCGTTGGGGTTGTTTCCTTGGACTGCGACGACGCGCACTGATGTCGGGAATGGCATCGAGAGGAGTACCAGTATCTGCGATGGAAGCAGGGGTTGAATGTGGTCCAGAGTCGCTTCGGGGGTTCGAATACACGGGCGGTGCGCGTGCATCTTCGAGACCAAAAGCATCGCTCGAGGGCATCGGCATATAAGTCTGGGGTGACGGCAGATACGAGGAGCCTATGACTCTGCCATCCCTAGCCAAATCAACGTCGGGAACATGATCGGGAGTATGGAACTGTTCTACTGGCGGCGAGGGAGAGGAAGGTCGGGGCGTCGGCAACCCAGTATCTAGGTGATGAAGTGCCCGCTTCGGTGGCGAGCTAGAAATGTTGATGCTCGTGGACGTGTTGTTGTGTGCCTCGTTGATCGTCAGGTTCATCGGTTGCTTGCGTGCAGAAGCATTTATCTTAGCGAAACCCCAGGGATTAGACGCATTTGCATCCTTGGCCACCTTGCGAATCTCATCGAGCTCGGCTTCTGTGCGGCCAATCGGCGGTCGTTCATCGACTACATTCAAATCTTCTTCGTCGAAACCATACATGTTGGCTCGGAATGGCCTTCGTGGTTGCTCAAGCTTTTCATTGCGGCCATTCTCAACACGCCATTCCGTTGCTTTTGTTGATCTGACATTGCCGGCGTTATGCTGAACAGTCTGAGCAGATTCCAAAAGAAGTGGTGTCGCCAGTGTCTCAGCGTCGAAACTATCATCGCAACTATCATCGACTTCGTGGGTTTCTGGAGGCTGCACAGGCTCCGCTGTAGGCACGGGTTGCTCTTCATCGACCGGTGTGGGCTCTATGGTACGATCTTGAGCTGTGTATGCCGCGGCAAACAGGTTTCTCGCAATGTCAACCACCTTGGCAGAATCCTCAAAGATAACATCATCCTTTGCAGGTTCCACGTTCGCATCATAGCCTCCTTTGGGACAGCCAATTTCGATGTATAGGAAGGGGTCCTTGATGTCAGCAGATCGTGTATTGGCGCTCTTGAGGGCTTCTCTGAAGATCTTTACAATCTGTTTGAAAGTGCTCCGGGCAGCCGAAACTGGACGTCGATCAAGAGAGACGAAAGAGCCAATATTGTTGACCTTACAAGGATCGGCGTCTGGACGCGGCACAAAGCCTTCGAGCATGAATCCACCATATTCAACAACGGACCACATGCATTGGGACGCACATGCAGCGCCGACGATCTTGAATGCGGCGTCTTCCGCATTGCCATTAGGCTTTGGAGCATACAACCAGTCACCTTTGTTGTTCTTCGCTTTGAGCACTCTTAGGGACAGTCGAACATGTGGTCGAGCGAAAGCATATGCTTGTAGCTGCCGTTTGATCTTCTTCAATGTGTTCTCAGCATTCTTGAGCGAGACCTGACGCCGTACTGGGTTAGATTTGATGAAGTCTGTGATCCTGATAGTAGTTCCGACTGGCAGCGAACCACGATCGTGGCCAATAATCTCTCCCAGCTGGTTGAGTTTCAGCACTGCTGCCACCTGCTCAGCCTCGATACGTGTGCTGATCGTGAGCGTGCCACTCAGCTCTGCAACACTCGCAAGCGCCTCGCCACGGAAGCCAAGAGAAGAGCCGCCAATATCTTTCAGGTCGTCGTCGTGCGAGATCTTGCTCGTGCAATATCGTTTCGCCACCAGTGGTCGGTCCTCGGGAGGAATGCCAAAGCCGTTGTCGCGGACTTGTATGACGTCGAGTGTGTTTGTATGAATCTCGATAGAAATAGATGTAGCACCAGCATCGAGTGCATTGTCGATGAGCTCCTTCACAACGGCGCTCGGATCTGTTAGCACTTGAGTGGCACCCAGAGCCCGAATTGTGGTTTGGGGAAGTGCTGTGATGCCCATGGTGTCGATCTGGTCATCACTGTTGCATCGCCGGCGCGCCCTTCCTCCATACAATTGCGCGCACCAAGCCTCGATATGTCGATGAATGTGCAACGGAAATTATGATGAAAAGATAAAATACGGGAAGACGCGTCTCGATGAAGTCGCGTTATTGTGGAGCCGATCGTTCCGCTCCCGAATGATGCAATCCGGGGAGCCAATGTTGCGAGACGAAACAACAACATCCATTGCACTCCCAGTCTTCAATCAAATACAACGATCTCGGAGAACAGAAAGAGCAAGTCGAAATGGCTCTTGCACCTAAGTATGCTGGTCAGAAGTGGGTGGCTCAAGCCAAGCCGGAAGTGATACACACCCTGGAGCTATGTATGGACATGTTGAAGGCCTGTCCATGAGCAGAGTACTACTGATACTTGTTGGCAGTCCTCGACTATGTCTGCCCAGTATGTGCTCACAACTTATTACAATGCTTACATGGACTGAGAATGTGCTGCGCAGTTCTCGAAAAAAATGTTCGACCGGATATATGACGATGTTCTCCCTGTTGTAAAGCAAAACTACCCGGACAAGGTGCAGTTCATCTTCAGGCAGCAGATCCAGCCATGGCACCCATCCTCGACGCTGGTGCACGAAGCTGGCGTAGCAGTATTGCAGACGGAGCCTGAGAAGTTCTGGGAATTCTCTAAGGCACTTTTCGACAAGCAGACCGAGTACTTTGATGAGGCTCTTGTTGATGAGACCCGCAACAAAACATACGAGAGACTCTCTAGGCTCGCCGGCAGTGTTGGCATTGATGAGAAGACTATCTACTCGAAGCTCGAAATCGGCAGCGGCCCTGGCAGGAACTCCGGTAATGGCGTTACTAACGACTTGAAGCCGCTCGTCAAGGTGAGATCCAGCATACTCTGAGATTGGTCGTGATTTTGACGATCTGTAGCACAACCGCCTGCAAAGTATACACGTCACACCGACTGTGCTATTCAACGGTATCGTCGAGAATGGAGTTGGCAGCAGCAGTAGTAAGCAGGAGTGGGAAGAGTTCCTGCAGAAGAACGTTGTCTGAGCAGCTCCTTTTCACGACGCCCGATTATAGTCTGACTAGATGATGGTAGGGTAATTATCATGAACACGACTCCAATCGACCTCATCTCTGAAGCTGAAGGTATCTCACTGTGTTCGGCTGGTCGCTCTCTCGCGCAAAAGCTCTGCCGATGGATCAATCGCCGGCATTTCAAGAATCTTGCTCGCCTCCAACGTCGTCCTACGGTCCTCAAGCATTCTCATGGAGATAGAGAGCAAAGAGGAAGATGCCATTCGTCAGCTGCAACCTCTCAATGCAACGAGTTCACCTTCAAGTGCTTTGCACTGCTGGTCATGCCTATGGTGCATGGCTCAATACTCAACACAGGTCTCCAAAACGTCTTGAAGATACTGCTTGTACAAGCGACAATAGGGTCTATGCACACGAACCATAATAGAACCCACTCTAAGAAGGGCTCGTTTGGTATTGTACAAGAAGTCAACTTTGGTCGATGAGGCGGACGATACACATCAACATCGATTGAGAGTCTTTGTCGATCGACATGAGGCCATACCTGACATCAATACAGGGCAATCGCAGGCCATCAGAGGAGGCCTATAGCTGTCGCTACGATTGATGTCGCCACGGATTGACCAAAAAGGTTGGTGTTTCTACCCGAGTCACGATGGGTCAGGTCTCAGATTGGTTTCATGCAAAGAAGGAAGGCAGCACGAAGGAGCAAAAAAAAGGTCTTGAGACTTTTTATAGGAATAGCCGAAGGTGGGCTATATCAATATCAGTTTATCAATCCCACAAGAACTGTTGGCCCAACTCACGCTCGAACCCACGACCTTGAGGTGATCTTCGATGCCACGATGCACTGTAAGAGCCACACGCTCTACCGCTATTGTAGCATTAGCGAGGCTCGATAGAACGCTTCAAATGTTGCTTACATTGAGCTACCCCGGCAATGGGGCTGTTGTTGAAGCACGCGACGACGTTAAAATAATATGTCAGTTGGATGTGCTGGCGTGCCTTTGCCCGATCAATTTCCAGACCAGCGGCATCAACAGCCCAGCTACAAGCTAACAGAGATTTTCGCGCTACTCTTGATCACCACGCGACGAGTTTCCTGGGTCAGAACAGATTCTTTTATCTCCGGTGTACCCCCTAGCTTTTCGCTGGGCGGAGAAGCTACATCTTGGCAAGCTACTCTCATCTGTGCCAGCCATTCCAGGAAGTAAATAAATCAAACGCTGTATTGATCCGTTCTTCTGCTGCTGCTTTGTGTTCTGCAGTTCCATGATGCCATATGCTGAAGACTGTATGTGTGAAGTCATCCATGCGCTTTTTGCGCTAACATAGAGAGACCATACCTGATTAGGACAGCGCCAAGACTCCAATCCCGCTCACCTATCATAAGTCCGTGTAACGTACAGCACAACGCCAGCATTCTGAGACGATCACTCGATATAGCAATGATATGCGACCATTAACGGGACCGATGAATGGGAGCTAGAGCGGAGACATCAAGATGGCCTGACATCGATACGACCAAGCCATCCCTTTGTGAATTGGGTTAGGAACTTTACCATTAATCTGCATACCGGAAGGTGCAGACCGAACGATCGCGCAGACTTAGACATGCTCTTACTGTCTGATGCAAGGGCTTTGCTGTGAGATCTTCTCTGCTGACTGTTGTGCAAGTATCGAAGCAGATCTGCGACCGGCGCGTCCCAGCGTTGGTGATCAACGGTCAGAAGAGAACAAGCTCTGAGCCGAAGCATCGACACGTGTCGCACACGAGGTGGTCGGCACTCGACGTGTGCAGGTGCTTCTGAACTACATGTATAGTAAATTATCATCAGCGACTACAACCTATCTTTCTGAGCAAGCAACATTGTGCGGAACGCTTAAAGATGAAGCTGCATAATTTCGCTGGACAACTAAAGCCTGCCATTGGGTACCGATATAGCGAAGCTGAATGATCAGCTCCATGGCAGGCGCCGTCGAGAGAAGTACAGTAGCGGCTTGTAGGGTGCACCACGCTGAAACGAACATCAGAACGCAGCGGATCCGAAGGATTGCATGTCATACAACGTAGGGTCCAAAGTATGTTGCCAATGTTCCTCGTCGACGCTGGCGAATGACATGCCTTCCTCGGCATGCCCCTAGCGCTTCTGCGAACGCGCCAACATTTCATCTCTGAAGTCGTTCTCTCGTCAGCAAGATTTCAACATTCACTTCCGACGTCGCACTGATCGACACGTGTGGCACACGAAGGATGCAGTGCATGCAGAGTGTTCTTGCTAGATGTCATGTCCAACGCCGTGTGCGGCGATGGCTAATCATCGCGCATCGGAGCAGGCTGCCCAGTCTCATGGCACGTGGTGGGCTGTTCAAGGAGAACCATGATTGACCCGGTAGGCTTCAGAGGCCTGAAGGTTGTAAAGGTCGCTGGCACGAGATGGTGTATTAGCCGCGCGGATCCGGGACATCACCTGAGATGTTGTGAATCGTTGATATGCACAGCATTCTTACAGCGCACCAACTTCGATCCGACCCTGGATCTTTATACCACTGTCACAGTGTCACGCTCCAAAGAAATATGGTCGCCCACTTAGGTCTCGCCATGTCTTTTGCAGTACCACTACCGCTAGCCTATGAGAGATCACACTCTGCTTTGAAGAGCTTCCAGCCTTCCCGTACTTCAGAGAAGTCATCACTATCATCGGGCAAGTCATCCAAGAAAACGAAACGACGCTGGGCCAAGAATCCAAAAGCTAGGATGCCCGACTACGATGAAAAGAGCCTCAGCTCCACCAACTCCTCCTCAGCAACACCCTTGGTGCGAAAAGGCAGCACAACCTCAGACTACGTTACCTCCTGCAAATCCAGCTCCGTTAAATCAACCGAATCATCCCGCAGCTGGCTCAAACGCCTCTTCATTGGCGACTCAAACTCAGACCTCAACTCCGATCCCGAAGCAAAGCACCGCGAACGGAATGCAATGTGGCGGAACATGTCCATGGGCTACGAGGTCAGTTATCCTATGTAGTAGTCACAATCACATCGTCCTGACGTGGGTTTTATCAAAGACTTATAGAGAGCTCCACATCGCATTGCCGATGTTCGTCTAGTCTAAGCTGATCAGTGTCTCTTTTGACAGTCTGTACACATCTACGCTGATGTCGGAGAGTTTGTCGGAAGGTAGACTGCTCTTCTCATTATCGTTACATCTCGGCACTGGCTGAGGCGTGAAGCTACGGCGTTTCGTGGTGCTGGGGCTGAGGTAAGTGTTACGGAAGTGTTACCGTCTTGTTCGGCAACTAAGTGGCCATTGACTTGGTGGATTTGTGCTGGATGCGAGGACATGGAGGGGCATATGCGTGGCAACGTTGCGGGATAATATTGCCGTTATGAAGGTGTATGGAAGAGCTATACCCGTACCACACCGTTCAGGGAACTGTTCATATGTACTGTTGGCTATGCGAGGAATTTCAGTGTGTTCGAGCAATGTGTCGGGTTCGTGTTGGCTAGGAGATTGTGCACCCTCCCATTTTCCACAGAAGAGCGTCCTTTCTGCTGTCGATCTCCTGGCCAACCCAAGAGAAGTGCTCAAATGTCGTCAGTATCACATGCCGTGGTCAATGGTACAGAGGCAAAGAAATGGGCCAACTGCCGCAGCCATCCTGCAGGACTAGATAGGGATATCTTGCTGATGCGGTCTCAAGACATCACTGTTTGCGCCTTTTCGTTAGAGTAACTTGCCAGCACTGGTCTGTTTCCGCGTCATGCTTGAGCTATGAGTACTGGCAGAAACCAGATTGTAACGGTGAAGAGCTATTTTGTGGGAATGCGACGAGCAGGAGTAGGAGCAGGAATGATAAGCGTCCGAATTGGAGCGTATGCTCGCTATCAGCAGCTTATGAAGTGCTTGACTGGACATGAAGCTCGCCGCTAAACGGCAGCGAGAAAATACGATACCTTGTGGTGGGAGACGTTAGGCGCACAGAGCTTGCGGCAGCGTAAGGCACACCACGTCAAGACAACGTGGCTTGCAAACACAACAATATGGCTTCGGACTTTCAGGCCAGCAATACCATATGGTGTCTGTGACGCTGCCTGTTCCGAGATTCCCAGCATAAATCGAGAGGTAAGCCTCTGTGGAGGAAGGCAGACGTGGATCATTATGATATTCACCTCTTACATGCGCGAACATGTCTGTCGTTCGCGCGGACGTCGCAGCGCACTTGCCCTTCAAACATACCTTGTGGTACCCCCTCATCTCTGGGCATCTTTGCGAGCATGTCTCGTGCCCTAACTCCCATTCAACGCCGTCGCTATGCAACATCCCGGGGGTATTGCACTCATCTGGGATCAATCTTGACTCGTTCTTGATCAGTGCCTTGGCCTCAAGTGCCCTCGACCTCCTTGCTCCTGTCGCGTAGAAAGTCTGCTAACCACTGTAGCGGTTTCTCTGGCTCGTAGACCGCCAAGTACTTCATACCCTCAAGCAAGTGCGGCGTGATGTGACCGTTGAGATACTGCCTCGTAGGCCCGCCATGCGCCACGGGCTTATCAGGTCGTGCTGTCGGTTGTGGTGGCATTGAACCCGGTCTGGCAGATGCGCTTGATGCTGCAGGCGGTGTTGCGACAGCAGGCGCGATTGAGGAGAGGTGTTCGGCTTGGTTGGACAGCATGGCTGGGTTGATAGACTGTGCTTGTGGTGGTGGGTTGGGGTCTGTCACGTCTGCTCGCGTGACGCTCGATAGTGATGTCTGAAAGCCAATGAGCATTTCGTGGAGTCGTGCTGCGTAGGCGGACGGTACCTCTAGTGGCGCTTCTTCTTTCATCTCGACATCAGCATGAGATGTGTCATTCGTTGTTCCGTTGGGCACTGGGTCTGCCATTGTGTCATTTGTTTCATGTGGTTCTGGCTGGTGTGCACAAGGAGTGCAGGACGACGTGAGCGGACTCGCGTTCCAGGCGCGTCAAAAAGCTTGGCGTAGAGTCCATCCCTGGTAGAGTAGGACCATGGCAAGAAGATAGCACGGCAACACCCGGGACCGTTCATTGTGCATGAAGTGAAAGCACCGAGATCGATGTTTGAAATGCCACCAGCACAGGAATGTCGTCAACGGTCGTGCATTGGCACTGCTGTCGGCCAACAGAAAGCGCTGCACGGATCACATCTTCACTTGACGCTACACTTCTAGCATGTGAGCTTTGCGCCAGAATCGCAATTCACTTTGGCCCGCTACTGCCTAACTTCCTACACTCCTTGGCCGCTTTCTCTGCTCGACGTCCATCGCTGGCCACAGCATCACCAACAGGGTCGATCGGAGACCAAAGCAGAACATCCTTGTCCATCGCGTGACAAAGCCATACTCCCAGCCGCGACCACCACCGAGCTCAGACACAAACGTTGAGATGCCCTCCAAGGAAGCCAAGGTACGTGAATGCACAGCGCGTCAGTGGCAGGCTTCGCTGACCGTCTCGCAGAAGGCAAAGCCTGCAAAGCAGGAGGCGCCACCAGCAACGCCCGAGAAGCCAAAAGCCAAGCCGAAGGAAGCGGCGAAAGAAACCCCAAAGAAGCCAAACCCCATCGACACTACCAAGCAAGCTGAGTCGAAAGAGACTCCGAAGAAGACTCCGAAGAAGAGGACCGTCGAGGAGAAGCTGGGCGATGAAAACTTCAGCCCACTACCATTGGACACCTTGAGTGGCAAGATCGCCATCGAGGTGAAGTGCAATGGCTCGTTCGGAGCTGAGCACTATGAGAAGAAGCACAAGTATGGCAAGATCTTGCAGCTTCGAGCTGACGACTCTTTCACTCTGACTAAAACGGTATGTCCTCTAGCCCTTCGCGGAAAGCTGCTACCACACCACTGACACATGCTGTAGGTAATGCTTACGGAAGGTCTATATGCTGGTCATCAAGCCATCATTATTCGGCCAGCAAAGGCGATGGAGTTTATGAAGTTTCCTGAAGAGGTTCGCAATCGCGTCTACCGCGAATACTTCGCTTGCTTAGGCGTGCATAACGAGCAAATTGTTCTCGACGGCAAGCGTAAAGAGACCAAGGAGGCGTATGCTAAGACTTATGCGGAGAAGCAAAAGAATCGTGTTGCACTGCTCCGCGTCAACAAGGAGGCATGATCAGCGCTTTCGTGATCTTGCATCGTCAGCTAACATATGTGCAGATCCACAAGGAGGGCACCAGCATCTTCTATGCCCAGCCCTTTAGATTCGAAACCACAGCCCTCGTCATCGACTTCATCGGCCTTATCTCGAAAGACATCCTACCACGCCTCCGGAGCATTGAGATCGTTAACTACAATCGATTGACTGCACGCAATGCTATGCATTTCCTTGCCGAGGCAAAGAACCTGCAACGACTCTACTTCGACAGAGGCGTGTTTGCCGAAGGCGACTCTGTCAAAGCAGCCAAAATTTTCCACAGCGAGACGTATAAGTTTCTTACTGCTATCGGCATCGCTAGAGGCGACAAGACTGCTGGCGTAGACATCCTTCGCTTTGCCAAGGGTGCCTTCACCTACAAAGAGAAGGGTGGTGCCATAAAGGAATGGTCCGAGAACATGGTCGATGAGTTCAAGGAGAACCTTAAGCAGAAGCTCAGGTGAGTCGTCCTCGCGTTAGCCGCTCTCTATAAGTTTGTAACAAGCACAAACTGATGTATCCGGACTTGTGACAGTCCGACGCCCCTGCACGAGTCGCAGTTTAACACTGCCACCCCACCTTCACCAGCACCATCCAAGCATGAGGACTGACCCCTGCTACAATACAAGACATGCCACCTCAGTTCGCATACACTGCGACACGATGGCGCAGCATCTCTTCGATTTCACGAGACTAACCTCCCCAGCTTTGCTGCAGGATTGGCTTCGAATTACTGGACCTGCATCTGCGGCTCTCATGACCCTGGCCACGCCTGTAACGATAAGATCGGCGAGCGCTTGAAGCAGGAGCGTGAGAGGCAGATTTGGCAGGAGAATGGACATTCCGGAGGTTTCTAGACTCTTTCGGCATATTGAGCAGCTCAGGGGGCACTTTGAAGCCTTTTGTGCCAATACTACTGTTGTGAGAAATGCGGGAAAATGCTGGGACATACACTCGTAAAGACCGTCTTGCGGCCGGTCACGCGGTAGATGGAAATGCAATGCCATGCTTGACTCGTGACACCTTTGCAATATTCTTCCTTTTGCTTCACCCGTAGTTCAGGTTCTTCGCCATGCTCTCGGGCTTTCAGCACTTTAGCTCTACCGTTGATCGTCGCGAGACAATTACATGGTCTGCATAAATTGCTGAGGGAAAGGAAAGTAGTTGCAGACTTCACGAAAAGTGCTTTTCCGGCATGCGTCTTCCTAGCTCCATCATCAACGTTAACATATACACATGTGGCCTACGCCAAACAAGGCGCAAGTGCCACAGGAACAACCTGTGTCCACACGATATCCCGCCTCAACGCCATGCTCGATAATAACCATCCGGCCGGTCAGAGGCCAATACTGAAAACCTATACATATCATGAAACCATATGATTAAGAAATATCCATCATCTCTTCCTTCTATTCCCCTCACGAGTTGAAGGCACCCCTCTGAAAGCTCTCAAGCGGCACATCACCTCCCTTGCCTGGTGGTAATTTCGGTGCCGCCTTCACCTCTGCCTTCTCCTTATCCGTAATCTTCATGCTGTTCGCTCTGCTCTGAATCCCAGACGCAACCGACTTGGTGGTCATGGTGTTCAATCTGCTCCCTGGCGCACTTTCCGACCCAGCTGTTATCTGCGCTTGCTGCGGTCTCCTCTGGATCGTTTCTAGATATGGCGAGGGAAGGTATCCCACCCCTCCGTCTCTCGCCCTACATCTCCACCATTCGCTTGGTTGTCCCATGGGATCTGATTTTGACAGCACTGCGACCAGGTCTCCTTTCTTTACGGCAAGGTCAATGCCTTCTTGAGGGGGCTGGCCGGGTTGCGATTGAGGTGTGTAGTCGTAGATAACACGGCAGAAATCGAGTTTACTAGGATCGAGGGGTGCTTGTTGTATTTGTCCATCTGGACCGATGATATGACCTTGTCGCGCGGCTTCGGCTTCTTGAGAGGCGGCGAGGGCGCGGATAAGTTTGCCCATCAGCCAGGGGAGCCCGAAGACGGCCAGCACGAAGAAGATGAAGGGCTTACGGGACGGCTTCGAGGTGGGCTGGCCGTCGGGTCCTGGAGCGCCGCTGAAGGCAGCGAAATTGGCTGGTGTGAGCTCTGTTGAGGACGCAGGCGGTGGACGTCCTGTCAACTTGGCAATTGCTGTCCGAATCCAGCGCATTATGGTAAAGATCCCAAGGACGGAGCCAAGGGTTTGTTTCAGTGTGCCGAATTGTTCTGCCACGCTGATCATGGCGAAGAAGGACGAGTGTGTGGCCATGTATGTGCTCTCCAGCATTTGCGCGAAGCCGCCGAATGCGCCGACTATGCTTTCAATCATCTGGAAGGTCGCTTGTGTGCTGTTGCTGAAGGATTGGGTGAGACTTTGTGGTTGGCCGTCTGGTCCGAGCATGCCTGGTTGGCCGTACATGCCGCCTCCATAGCCTCCCATCCCCATTCCGCCCATGCCGCCGTACATGCCCCCTCCGTACATGCCGCCGCCGCCGAATCGGCTGTACGGTGAGCTGTAGGATGACATGCCGCCATAGCCACCCATCCCGCCCATTGCACCCATTCCATATGGCGAAGAGTACGCCGATGCCATACCCGGTCTGTTATAGGGAGAAGAATAGTTGGAGGCTGTCCGTGTGGCGACTTGGCTCAGAGCATCTGATCGTGCTGGCAATGCCGGAGCAGCAGCAGACGTCGAAGGCGTTGCTGCCGTCGCAGCAGTGTTGACCGATGTGGGCACGGCAGCTGACGTCGCGCCCCCGGCCGCCGCTCGTTCCCAAGGCTTCGGAGGGCTTGCCATGGTGTGCTGACTGCCTCACAACATGTCGAGAGGACTGGAGTTTGGCGTGGAAGGGAGGTGAGGTTGGAGTTTCGACGTCACGAAAGGCCTCAAGAAACACCTCATGAACGGGCAGGGGCCAGTAGCCGAGCCGAGGTCCATTCCAACCAACCTCTTCTTCGTCGTTTGCACGAGACTCACATGACACAAACACGGCAACGACATCATTACTGCCACCAGAAGAAACATGAAGGAATATCAGCCACCATCACTTCATCTCCGCCGACACGGCGCATACCAGCCGTTGCTCGTTTGTTATGGTCTGGATATTAATGATACTTGTACGAATGCGCAGAAGGACGCGATCAGGAAGGGCACGGCGATATTCAAGGATTATTTGTTGATCGATAAGGTATCTACAAAGTTGTATCCGGACATCGTGGGAAGCGGGCAGGGAGATGCGACGTTCTATGCTTGAGAGGTTGGCACAAAAGAGGCGGTGGTGATAATTTGTTGGCAACATTATGGAAGTGTGGACGAGAAAGTCTTCAGCTAACATCACAAGCTGTACAAACAGGACATCATAATCCATGGCCATATCTTATGTCCCTCCAACAAACACAGTCAGACGCTGCGCGTTCCCATCAGACAGTGTTCCACTCTGATCCACTCCACCACTAGGATTCACATCATCATAACTGAAAGCATACCCCCTTCCATCGACTTCCTGCTGATGCAAAATTTTGCTATACTGGTTGTTAGGAGAGTTTGTGTAATACGTACCCGCCGCCGGACCAGGCTGCAGATTGCCCCCTGACTGCATGAACGTCCCTCTGTTGAACGCTGCGCACAAGCGTGGAACAACAGCACGATGTACATCATTGTCGCCGCCCTGAATGGCGAAAGGACCAGAGTTGCAGCCGAATATATCCCCGGCGGTGGGTTTTGCGTAGCCGCGATTGTCGCCGTTGCAGTTGAGGGTTTGGCCGCTGACTTGGCACTGGACTTGGCCGTAGGAGTTCTGCGCATCGATATAGAGTGGGGTGGAAGTATAGTACGACCAGACTTGATCGATGTACGAGTTGAAGTATGAACCAAAGGCGTTGCCGTTGGAGGAGACGTAGATGTTAGGTGCTACGACTCTCAACGCTCCCGAGGAGCCGGATTGGCAGAGCTGGCCCCAAGGCTGGCCGTCCGCGTTCTGTTGCGATTGCAGCCCGGAGCAGATGCTGTTTATGGAGCCTGGGCGAAGACCGCGGACTGTGTGCGTTGAGCCATCGCCGGCGATCATGGACATTCCTAGGGCGAGGCCGACGAAGTCTACGAATGAGAGGTTGGCGTAGAGGCCGCCGGAGTTATTGGTCATTTCGACGAATCCCCAGTTGAGGCCCGCGGATGGGTCTTGGGGATTGGCGAAGGAGGGCTGGACTTGGGAGGGAGAGTTTGTCGCGGGGTTCCAGACGGAGTAGAAGTGCAGGTCTCCTTGGGCGAACCAGATTCGTGCGGAGGAGATGTAGTCGGGGAGAGTGACAGCTGTGGTGCTGCCTTGGGCGGTGTTGAGTGGGATGGCAATGTTGCCTGTGGTTTGGCGGGGGGTCGTGTAGGAGCTGTCGCATTGGGGGTAGAAAAATTGGCCGGAGGATGTGACGAAGACGACCTTGCCTGAAGGGTCCAGACCAGTTACATAGGCGTTGACGGCGCCGCCGATGTTGTTGACGAGAGATAGTGGAAGGCGGTTGTTACCAAGAGCACTGAGCTGCTGCGTGTGAAGCGTTGAGCCACTGGTCGAGTTGTGGACTGGCTCTGGATTGGTGGCATTTAGCGTGTTGTTCGCTGTGATGATAAGATTTTCGACACCTCCTGGGTGTACCGGGGTGGCACCAACTGCTCGGTGGACTACTGGTGCTGCAAAAGCACTTTCAACGAGGGATGTCGCCACAAGAAAAGCCGTAAAGAGTGAATGCATGGCTGTAGATTATGTTGGCACCTGGCCAAAAACGAGTGACTAGAAGATCAAAAAATCTAGGTGATGAGTTCAAGGGACTAAGACCCATGGATGGGCCGTCTTTATATGCAAAGGAACGACACGACTCTCCTGCCGCTATGGGGGCAAGTGTGTTCGTCCAGCGACTTGGGCTCGAGACGATCGTGCACGCGCGCACCGTCCTGCACATCAAGCTTGACGATGTGACCTCCCGAGGCATCTGGTGGCCAAAGCATGGCAATCAGCTTGTTGGAGTCGTGGCTGCAGCACTCGCTCTCTGTAATGACTAGCGAGATTGAGCCCCGTCTGATAAGCCGCGTACGCAACTTCTATGCAGCTTCTGGGTGGTAAATCATGGTCAGGTTCCTCGGCTCCTGAGTCCTGATTCTGCTAACCATCGAATCTAGGCAGAGCTTGGTCCGTGGTATGGCCATACGGGTATCGAGGACTGTCAGGCTAAACAATCGCCATGGGTGGTCTGTTGAGAAGGCCGATGTTTGAGCCACCTGGTAGTCGTAGTAGAGTAGCAGTGTTGTCATTGGCTGTGCGGTGGCAAGCTCATCTAGGTGGTAGCGTCGCAGTATGCACGCTAAAAACCCTAGATGGCATAAATTCTACGGTGAATCTCAGCCCTATGAACGTGATTGGACGTCTGCATTCCACGCCATGCGATGGCACGCACCGCACGGTTGACTCCCTATAAGCTTGAATCTAGTCTTTCTCACCAGCAGCTTGCGATGTAGTAGCAACGAAGCATTGTATGCCAATGCGAGGTAGTTCGAGCCGCTTTAGGAAGGTACGCAAGTCAGCGGAAAAGAAGCTTGTATAGGCACGAAAGCTGTCGATCAATGTATAGGAGTCGTTTCTTCGTACCATCAAGCCATGACTGCGAAGTGGATCTAGGTACCCCTTCTCTCCGCTGCTCCTACCCCCTATGCCGCCAACAAAGTACGAGGCTGGTATGCAAGGCGTCACACCTTCCGAAACTAACAACGATGGTGTACGGCAGGCAGCGACTGATAGCTCATACTCAATCTCGGACCAGCCTGACGGGGGAAACGAAATAGTGATGTAGTTGTAGTCTTGGCTGTACGCTGAAACCACTGGTGTAGTGCCGTATTCCACTTGAATGCACTTCACCAGCTTTCGACTATGGCCACTGACTCGATGGATAGTGATATGGTTCCGACTTGGGCTGCAGGTACACATGTACTATCTATCTGTTCATATCTCTATGGAGCTCGTGGCATGACGAAGAAGTCCGTGAGATGCCGCCGTGCTGGAGCCGTAGCGCAGGACGATGTGGACACGGTGACTATCTGGAGATGCGGAGGCTGGCGAGGACATCCCGCTGCGGGTGGCCAAGCCTGTGTACGCATCACATTCGTTATCATTGATTATTTATCAATCAATATTGCCACTTGATGGTGCACGGAAGCTGAGTTTGTGGTAGAAATGCTGAAGCCTGGGGGCCTGGGGGACTGGGTGCCTGGGTGCCTGGATTCTGATTGCGCGTCGGCGTCGTGGCTGGCTCTGTCGGACCCGTCGGCGCCTGAGCCAGAAGCTTGGCAGAAGATGATGTAGTTGGGCATTCATTACTTTACTACTGTTGCCATTGCAATCGATTCCCTGCGTCCCACTCACACACACACACACTCACACATTCTTCCTTGTCTTGGAGTGCCGTTGTTTGCCGTCGCAAAGCGCTGATGCTCCACCTATCACACACGGCGTTGTTGCTCAAGAACAGGTGACCAGAAGCAGAAGCAGAAGCAGAAGCAGAAGCAGAAGCAGAAGCAGCTGCTCGAACTGGTGGCGCAGGAACAGCCTGCCCAGTAGACGTGCGAAAGAGACTTGCCGACGGGCACATACATACATATTGCAAACATGGTGCGATCAAGGCGATGGGGAGTAGCGACACATACATCCACTGACCGTTGTCGCAGGCCGTCACGAAACGCGCTGGGCGCAAAAAGGATGCAGCGCAGGGGCAGCCGCAAGCCGGCGCCGGCGGTCAACCACAAGTCAGAAAGGCGGCCTATGAGTCGACCAAGAAGAAGGAAGTCGGCGTGTCAGACTTGACGTTGATCTCCAAGATCAGCAACGAGGCCATCAACGACAACTTGAAGAAGCGATTCGAGAATGCCGAGATCTACACATATATCGGACACGTGCTGGTGTCTGTCAATCCTTTCCGAGATTTGGGAATCTATACCGACCAGGTGTTGGACAGCTATCGCGGCAAGAACAGGCTGGAGATGCCCCCGCACGTCTTTGCCATTGCCGAGAGTGCCTACTACAACATGAAGGCGTACAACGAGAACCAGTGCGTGATCATTTCAGGCGAGAGCGGAGCTGGGAAGACAGAGGCAGCGAAGCGGATCATGCAGTATATCGCGAACGTATCAGGCGGCACCAACTCGTCCATCCAGGAGATCAAGGACATGGTGTTGGCCACGAATCCGCTCCTCGAATCCTTCGGCAACGCCAAGACGCTGCGCAACAACAACTCCTCGCGATTCGGCAAGTACCTCGAAATCCAGTTCAATGCGCAGGGCGAGCCAGTCGGTGCAAACATCAACAATTACCTTCTGGAAAAGAGCAGAGTGGTGGGTCAGATTAAGGATGAGCGGAACTTCCATATCTTCTACCAGTTCACAAAAGCCGCGAGCCAGGATCACAGGACGGACTTCGGAGTGCAGCAACCCACGACATATACATACACCGCCAAGAGCAAGTGCTATGATGTGCCAGGCGTCGACGATGTGGCAGACTTCAAGGATACAATAAATGCCATGAGCGTCATTGGTATGACCAAGTCCGAGCAAGACAACATCTTCCGCATGCTGGCAGCTATCCTGTGGATTGGCAACGTCTCCTTCCAGGAAGACGATCAGGGCAATGCCGCAGTTCGAGACCAGTCAGTGATCGATTTTGTGGCATACCTGCTCGAGGTGGACAATGCGCACGTCAACAAGGCCTTCACCACGAGAATAATTGAAACGAGCAGAGGCGGCCGGAGAGGCTCGGTTTACGATTCGCCAATGAACATTGCACAAGCCACAGCGGTGCGAGACGCACTGAGCAAAGCCATATACACTAACATGTTCGACTGGATTGTGCAGCGTGTAAATCAAGCTTTGAAAGCGCGATCAGCCATGTCGCACAGCATTGGTATCCTGGATATTTATGGATTCGAGATCTTCGAGAAGAACTCGTTCGAACAGCTTTGCATCAATTACGTCAACGAGAAGCTGCAGCAGATCTTCATCCAGTTGACCTTGAAGACCGAGCAGGAAGAGTATGCACGGGAACAGATTCAGTGGACGCCGATCAAGTACTTTGACAACAAAGTTGTGTGCGAACTCATCGAGGAGAAGAGGCCGCCGGGTGTGTTCGCGGCATTGAACGATGCCTGTGCAACAGCGCACGCCGATCCGTCAGCCGCTGATCAGACTTTCGTGCAAAGGCTGAACGCGCTCTCTGGAAATCCCAATTTCGCGCCAAGACAGGGTCAATTCGTCATTAAGCACTATGCCGGTGATGTGAACTACGAAGTCAGCGGCATGACTGACAAGAACAAAGATCAGTTGTTGAAGGATCTCTTGAACTTGGTCGGACAAAGCTCGAACAACTTTGTGCACACAATATTCCCACATGAGGTAGATCAGGACAACCGACGTAGACCGCCGACGGCTGGCGACAAGATCAAAGCCTCCGCAAACGATCTTGTTGCAACGCTCATGAAGTGTACGCCGAGTTACATCCGCACGATCAAGCCCAACGAAAACAAGAGCCCGACCGAGTACAATGTGCCGAACGTAATGCATCAGGTCAAATATCTGGGTCTACAGGAGAACGTCCGGATTCGGAGAGCGGGTTTTGCGTACAGGCAAACATACGAGAAGTTCGTGGAGCGCTTCTACCTCTTGTCACCGAAGTGCAGTTATGCTGGCGAGTATACCTGGACCGGAGATGCCAAGTCTGGTGTCAAGCAGATCCTCAAAGACACCTCGATTCCCGCGGAAGAATGGCAGATGGGGGTCACGAAAGCTTTTATCAAAACACCAGAAACTCTGTTCGCGCTAGAAACAATGCGAGACCGATACTGGCATAACATGGCGATCCGTATTCAGCGAGCATGGCGAAACTACCTGCGATACCGGGCAGAAGCGGCGACCAGAATCCAGCGCTTTTGGCGACGAAAGACGGGCGGTATGGAGTTCATTCAGCTCAGAGACGAAGGCCACAGGACTCTGCAAGGCCGGAAAGAGCGTCGACGATATTCTCTGGTTGGCTACAGGCGCTTCCTGGGAGACTACCTTGGCATTGACAACCAGGGCGGCACCGGCTCTTTGATCCGCAGTAACGCCGGCATCGGCCCAAGTGAGAAGACATTCTTCTCGTGCCGAGCAGAACTTCTCGTCTCGAAGCTGGGTCGCTCCAGCAAGCCCGAGCCACGCTTCCTTGTGCTTACGAACAGAGCTGTGTACATTGTCAAGCAGGCTCTCGTCAACAAGCAACTACAGATCATCGCTGAGCGTACAATTCCCGTTGGAGCCATAAAGTTCGTAGGCACAAGCACACTGAAAGACGACTGGTTCTCACTTGGTGTTGGCAGTCCTCAGGAACCAGATCCGCTCCTCAACTGTATCTTCAAGACCGAGTTCTTCACACAGCTGAAACAGGTTACAAGAGGAGCCACGCAACTACAGATCAGTGAGACCATTCAGTACAACAAGAAGCCTGGCAAGCCTGCGACGATCAAGGCGATCAAAGACCCACAAGTCGCCAGAGACGATGTGTACAAGAGTGGGAGTATTCACACTGGACCGGGAGAGCCTCCCAATTCAGTCAGCAGACCTACGCCGAAAGGTAAAAGTGTTCCTGGCAAAGCGATCACCAGCGGCAAGCTGCTTAAGAAAAGTGCTGGTGGCAAGCTATCGCAGCAAGCTGCCCAAAGAAGTGGACGGCCCATCCCTCAAGCGCAGCCACTACCTGGTGCCAATGCTAGACCTGCGGAAAGGATTGTGCCTCAACCTACACCTCAGTCCATCGCATTCTCCCAACCTGCGACAACACCGCAACCTCGCGCTAATCCACAGCCGGCTGCATCTATTGCAAACGGCGTTGGTCATGCACGAAATGAATCTGCTAGTCGTGTGCAGCCACCTCCACCTCCACCTCCGCCACCAGTTGCTGCTGCAGTAGCATCGCCCAAGGATCAATTCAAGGCGTTGTACGACTTTCAGGGTCAGACTGGTGGTGAGATGAGCCTAAAGCAGGGCGAAATCATTGTAGTGACCCAGAAAGAAAACAATGGTAAGCAAAGCAATTCTCTCACGACTTATCTGCGCCAACAGCTAACGCTTTCACAGGCTGGTGGCTCGCCCGTCGCCTGGACAGCTCTGCATCGGGTTGGACTCCTGCCGCATACCTCGAAGAAGTCAAGGCCGCACCACCTCCTCCCCCGCCCACGCAGACACGCGCTTCGCGACTTCCAGCGCCTACTACCAACGGCGGCATTTCCAATACTGTCGCTGGCGCGGCGGCAGTAGGAAAGAAAGTACCGCCGGCGCCGCCAACAAAGAGACCTGCTGGGCGAAAACCAGCACCTGCGCCTCAGACACCGAGAGACAGTGGGTATAGTACGCAGAACGGCGGGAACAGTGGGACTGCAACACCGCAAGGGAACGGTGGTGCTGGACTTGCTGGTGGACTTGCTGCTGCCTTGAAAGCCAGGCAGCAGGCTATGAATAATGATAGCAACCATGATGACTGGTAGTCACCCTGCCTCTTTTGTATGGCGTTGGATGGATTGGAGTTTCAAGGAGTATCTATCGTAGGATATGGAGGTTTGGGAGTCGTGGCCTTTATGTAGTACGCGGCAGGGACCACTTATAGCGTGCGGTTGCGCTGATTCATGGCCACCCTGGCCGGTCTTCGTGCGTGCAAACCTGGAACTGTATTCCACTGCGACCGTTGGTACCACGAGGTAACAGCGGTGCAGAAGCTCAGTGGTCTGGCCAAAGTCCGCTTTGGTTCGCGCTCATATTCATAGCCGACCATTTGTACGGCGAAGATGCAGTAGTCAATTTCCGGAGCGACGACATACCCGGCTTGGTATTCTACATCGTATGTCGATCAAACTAGCGCTCTTACCGTTACGTCCTGGTCCGCCTAGAAACATCTCCAGACTTCATCCCGAGATCGACAAGGTGATGATGCGCAGCTGCCAGCGAAAGAGACATCTCCCCCGAAGGCGCGTCGTATAGAGAGCAAGTGTTGAAGCCATATGCTCTCCAAAGACTGCCTACATCTCTAAAGACTGCCTACATCTCTAAAGACTGCCTACATCTCTAAAGACTGCCTACATCTCTAAAGACTGCCTACATCTCTAAAGACTGCCTACCACTCACTCAGTCCTCGCTAGCACGAAAACGCTCAACAGTCGAAATGGTGGACTTCCTCGTTCCTTACCCCGGGCAACGTTGCAGAACCAAAACTCAACGGGGTCGTTTACGAATAGGGCCTGAATCTTCAATGCGATCTTTGGCTTTCACAAGTTCGTTGTCGAGTTATTCACAACCCTACAGCCCTCGAGACAAGGAGTACGAACGAGGTTAGAGCGAGATCTGCTGTGATGTGATTGTCTTGTCGAGTTTGGCGCGTACAGCACAGCTTACTTTGCTACAACAGTTCCCAGTATTGTAGCAAATCACTCGTTCTTCTCATCCGTGTGGCCATCTCTTCACTTCCCCCTGAATCCCTCCTCAGACATCTCTTCGCGCGTATTGGACTCATCTGTTATTTCGGGGAGACGATTGACGGAAACATGGAGGGCATGTATCGTCTCCCACAGATCCTGGGACAAGAAGTCATAAAGGTCAACGAGAGCTCGGAAGATCCCTTTCAGGTCATATACAAGCTGGGAAGCAGGAGCAGGCCTACAAATCTCGGCCTGGCGTTAGTTTTGCTTTCCTTTTTTGTAGCAGAACCTACATTCGTCCTTGACAAAGATTACCCGAACCAGGAGCTTGCCTTACAGGACGTTTGCCCGAGGTTGCGGGATATCTTTTCAAGTCAATATCAGATCTGCTTCTTCGCGCCCCGCTCCACGTTCATGCGTGACTTCGTACTCTTGGTATACCTTCCAATTCGCCCGTAACGGCGTCCATGACCAAGCCGCAGTCCCCCTGTCTGTCGCTGACCCTTCGCAGTTGCTAGCAACATTGTTCTCCTCCAATTTTGGCCATTCAATCTCGAATACTCCTCGTGGTGGTTCATGTCCTGCATGGTTCTCCAGCAGCTTCATCAGCGTCACTGGTTTTAGAAAAAGAAAAAAAGAAAGGTTCTCCAGATCGACCAAGGACCTGACGTACTGGACACACTTCACAGCACGCACACTCCGGGATTTGGGGTTGCTGCGATTGCGTAGTGCTCGATGCTCTGTTGCACTTGCGACGAGACCTTGCGGGCGCGTTCCCATGGCACGTGTGCTGGCTCACCGCCGAGTTTCGTCGTAGACGTCCAGATACATCTGGAAGATTGTAGCGGTGTATACAGGTAGGCCGCCTAAGTAGTCTGCAACGTACATCAAACCCCGGCTGAATCTGTCGAGATTGATGCCTTCCAAGGTGTGATACTCGTTGGTTGCAATGGCCGACCTCCAGCCAGTGAGCTGATCATTTGGGTTGCTACCTATACAGTACATCGGCAAAGGTTGTGGCGGCATGGGGTAGATGATTCTGATCTGACGCCGTGGCCGGACTTCTTGTCGCGGGACGTCTTGCCAAAGTATGCACAGATGACCCAGCCTTTCGCACAGAATAGGTCAGTGTCCTCCTTGCCGTCGTCGAGTGGCTTGGCCAACCAATCCTGTTGCGTGGAGAACGAGACGATATCACCCATGCCGCAGCCGATCTCAATTTCGAATAAGTCGAGCAGGTCTCCAAAGAAGTAGACACCTTTAGTGGGAGAGCGCGCAGGTATACAGCTGTCACTCCGTGCTTTGCAGGGATCTCCACGCTCGTGGAACCTCATCTCTGGACTGCCGCTACTCTACGTTGTCATCACGCTTGTCAACAGAAGGTCTCGATATGTCACAGAGGAATATAAAAAGAGGAGACTTGCTGAAGGTTCTTTTCGATTTACTGCATCATTAGCTGATTCTAGCTGCCATCTTCATCGCTGATCTCGACACTGAGCAACCGCTGCGGCGGCGCTTTGCGAGGGTCCTCGGTGACTGTGACTACTTTGGTATCCTTGTTCGCCGTCTCATCCAAGCCGACAGCACTATCTTCGGCCTTGCGGGTAGCGGCATCCTTGTCGAAGCTCGTTGGGTCTATCAATGTTAGTGTATGTGAACCAATCAGTGCTGGACCGCGCTCACCTATGCCAAGTATGCCGCCTACATTATTCCGGTCACCAGGAACAGAGAACTCTCTGAAAGCGTAGCGCCATTCGTTCAAAAACTGTCGTATGGCTTTGCCGACTTTATCCTTACCGTTCTTCGAGTGGTGACCGGTGCCGCAAATGGCATAGACTGGCCTCGGGCTGGATTTTTGCTCTCGCAAGCAGTCGCCAAGGTACTGAACAGCTTCGTCCGGATGCAGACCGTGAAGGTCCACATATAGCTCCTTACTGCCCGTGCCAGCTGCGAGATTCTTATTGCGCTCTTCGTACAATGCGCGGGCTGCTTCGCGATGCTTCTCTCGCATGAGAGCATTCTCGTTCTGACCTCGTAGTGACAGCGCTTTGGCCCCTCGAGCATCATTGCGGTTCCATGCTTGGGCAGCCGACTGCAAGAACTTGTTGCGAAGACCGCCATGTTTGAATGCCTCCTGTCGTGCTTTCATGTAAGCACTGTTCACCTTGTCGCCAGTCTCGAGCCACGGAATCTCCTTTGGAGCCGGGATAGCCATGGCAGCGGCGGAATTTTCACGAGAAGCAGTAAACGAGCGATTGTTCCTGAGTCCTCGGCGCATTGCGTCTCGAGCATTGATCGGTCCAGGAGATGGAGACATACGCACGACGTCAGCGAGACTGCTTGGCTGTAAGACGGGTGCACCATGATCCCGATGTCCATGACCACCTCGCTTCCCGTGATGGCGTTTGCCTGGTGGCTTGGCTGCTGCAGAACCGAGCGAAGGGAAGGCTTCGTCGTCCTGGAAGTTGACACTCTGGCTTGGCGTTGCTGCACGAGAAGCATGTCTACTGCCTGGTCGCGATCCAGGCCGGCTGCCGTGGCGTGGCCCTGTTGGCACGAAAGAAGGGAAGAGTCCAGGCGGTACCTGGGCAAACGCTTGTTGCTGCTGTTGAAGAGCAGCATCCAAAGTGCTCGGATCGACACTTTGACTATCTTCGTAAGGATTACTAGTCGTTGGCTGGAGTGCCGGAAAGCTGTCGTAGTCTTGCAGTTGGAAGTTTGGAGTAAACTGTTGTGGTGTGTTGTTGCCGCTGGCCACGCTAAGCTGCTGCATCATAACAGAAGGGTCATGCGAGAACAGACAAGTATTGCCAGCCACACAATTACCCTGCAGCCAGTACTTGCAGATGTGCGTGTTCTGCACTTCATGCGAAAAGCGGCAGTCTGCGCGAGCACAGTGTCCAGTGGAAAGCCAATAGCGACAGACAGTTGCCGACTTCTGCTGTCCTGCTGGCGTAATTGGTCGTGAGGCGGGAGACATGCTCTTGCCAATAAGGTATGTGCGACTCTGCTGTTGTTCCTGCTGCTCTTGGATCGCCGCAGCCATAGCGTCAGGTCCCATGCCGTGCGCGTCCATGAGCGAATTAACAGTCTGGCTAAGATCGTATCCATTGGCCTCAAGAATCTGCTCTAGCTCTTCGTCGCTCTTGTTGTCTTGCAGTATTGATCGCAGCATGTCATAGGGACTCATCTGATACTGCACGGGCTGAATGAACTCTGAGGATGACGCGAAGCCTGCATCGCCGAAGCTGGTATTGCTGCTCGCATCGTCATTGACAAGCCAGTCCACCGTGTCGCTGCCGTAATCGCCATAATTCTCGGTGTTCGGCGAGGAGTCGCTGAACTGGTATGCGCTGAGTCGTGGGCTGTGAGGAATGGCCGGGGTAGCAAGAGGCAGTCGTGGGGAGGGCTTAGGCGAGGAGAACGGCGAGCCAACGGTCTGCGACTTGGTTCTAGCGAGTGCAGGCGGTGTTGGACCCAAGCCAGGAGGCACACTGGGAGCGGCAGCTGAGCCTCGTGGTGAGCTGGTTCCGGATGTGGGTGTCGCAGCACGTTGGATCCATGGCGCGGGGGAACGCGAGCGCACGACATTGGCGCCTCGTGCGGGAGGTGGCGATTTCTTGTTATCGCTCGCAGTCTTCCATTGCCACATGACCCCGAGCACCGCATCTTCGAGCGCTCGTCCCTTCAGCGATGTAGGCTCGCCGCTCAACAGCTCCTCAAGCGCATCCGTCTTGCCTTCCTCGCCGAGATCGTCATTGTCGAGCACCGGGCGGCAGAGGTCGTAGATCTTCTCGGAGACCATTTTGGTGTTATCGGTGCGGAGGTTGTGCTATTCCGCGTGCTTCGATGGTAGTTCATGTGTCGGGAGGATGACTACGCATTATTCTGCACGTGGTGGCAGGTCTCTCGTGATCCACTGCCCGCGTGTGTGACTGCGCTGCCTGCGTGCAAGCATGCAGAAGCCAGTAAGGCACCTCAGGATACGAGTAGGTGGTGAAACTGGGTAATTACAATATCATCATAGGACAACCAGGCTCAAGGCACTCTGAGGATGCAGGGATGCCGGTAGCCGGTCCGCGCTCGCTTAGTTCAAAAGCGAAGCCAAACGGCCGACACTGCCAGAGGAAGGAGGTGGAGGGTGCAGTGAAATGCAGTGGAACTGTAGTGAAATGCAGTGGAAATGCAGTGAAATGCAGTGAAGGGCAGTGAGTGCAGTGCGGTACCTGTCATCGAGCGGCCGAGTTTCAAGGTTGAACATGTATGCGAGATTGAAAGAGGCCACAAGGATTCGCTCCTTCACTCATGTCCCTGCTCACATCATCAACGGGATGTCCGTGTTGCGCGCGTGCGTCTTTAGCGCTTCTCCACGATTCAAAGTGCCTCACTTCAACGTCAACTCCACCGAAAAATCGCTGGCCTGCGACGTCCTCAGCATGGCGACCACAGATACGCGAGCATCACTTTCCGCGCAGATCCTCAACCCGCAGACTTACACGCCGCCGTCCTTCACCTTCGACAACTACCTGAGCGTCGCGCTGCCCACCCTCGGCGCGCCCTCCAAGGTGACCCGGCCATTGTGCCAAGAGTTTGTCGAGTCTAAGGGCAAGTCGTGTCCGCGAGGCGCCAACTGCCCAGACCGACACTACTTGCCGCAGAGCGAGAGATCAGGAGTGCCACATCTTGTATGTACACTCCAATACGCAGCGCCCCACTACCGCAAGCACACTACGTACGATACAAAGAACCCGAAGATCAAGCATGGATGCTTCGTCAGTGCACGGGGAGGGCACGAAGACGAGATATATATCTGTACCATATACGCGCGGCAATCTATACTTGGCTACACCTCGGTTTCACCATCTCTTGTCTGCCTAGCATCACTGACCCTTCTAACCGTGATAGATCTGCAAGCACTACCAACGCGGCCTCTGCAAGAAAGCCGAATCCTGCGAGTTCGCCCACACCTTCAATCTTCGCGACGAGCGAGAATGCAAGGAGTTCTCCCGCTACGGCATCTGCCCTCAGGGCGACGACTGCACCTACTTGCACATCCCACCAACCTCCGATCTACGACGTCCGGCCTGCCCACACTACGCACGTGGCTTCTGCCCTCTAGGATCATACTGCAACCTCCGCCACATCAAGCACAAGAAGCTCTGTCCCTACTACCTCGCCGGCTTTTGCCCCAATGGTCGGACATTCGTGCCGGAGAGTGACAAGGTCGTGGGGTGTGAGTTTGGAGCGCATGCAAGATGGATCAAGGATGAGGATTTGAACCCGAGGAGGCCGGAGGTGAGGAAGGTCAAGGATCCTGAGGTGGAGAGACGCGACCAAGAGGAGAGGGAGGATGAGTACTATGCTGAGCAGGAGAGAACTCGGGAGAGTTGGGAGCGAGGTGAGAGAGGTGCTGGTAGATGGAACTTCAGGAGTCGGGGTAGGAGAGGTGGACGAGGGCGCGGCAGGTCGTACTAGGCCGGCCACAACAGTATCAGGATGGATGGAGATCTGATGAAAGCTAGATTTCTGGGTTCAGCGAGGCGTTGGTGGGAGCAAAGGATGCACAAATACACGCGTCTAAACATTCGCGACTCGGGCAATCACGACTGGGCAGGCCATGTCGGAAACGAATATGTGGGCGACGACGAATGGGACTTCCGGCGTATACGCATCAAGTCCATATCGAGGCTTTGATCTTACTCCTTTGTTTTCCGGACTTCTGTTGAACTGCTGACTGCTATTTCACGAAAAAAAAACCTCTTTACGCGTCTGACGCAGTACCTAGCGGTATGCATGGCTTGCATTGGCGCAGTACTTCCAGGCGGCCTCGAGCTTAGCCGCGGCGGTGTTAGCCGTCTGCAATCGCCCACAGCTTTCTGGTTGATGGCAAAGCATCAATTTCTAAGCGGGGCGCTGCCGTCACTCTTCGACATGATCGTGCTACATCCACAGAAACCGCAAGGCTGGACGCAGCAGTGGCCTCGAATACACCAATTACCCCCTCCGTCTGCCTACCTTCACAAAGACGAGGCGAGGGTGGCAAGACTGCTGCGGCAACGTAACTTTGCAAGTCGTGCTGCTCAAAGCATCGTCGATACCGCGGAAGAGGTTTCACAGCTGTTGCTACTGCCGAAATTGCGCTAAAGAAGACTCTGAGCCTTTAGATGATAGCGAGCCTTTGGATGATAACAGGACTTCCGATGACGATTTGGAGCTGGAGTATGAACATCCGGGCTATGATTCGAGGCAGGACAACCTTCATGTGAAAGAGTTCTTACTTGCAAGTGATGCATACATGAGCTTCAAGGAGCGGCTTTTGCACTTCGTCCCCACTCTATACCGGAGAAGAATTGTCAGTGCTGTTGCAATGGAGGCAAGGTCATCTTATGGGATAGTCATGAGCTGCCGCTGCCATCACGACTTTGGCTTTCGAGCTATCTTTTGTGCCAGCCAGTGATTTCAGCTTTAGCTATAATGACCAGCTATCGATCTACGATCGATGAGAGAACGACAGGAATGGTGGCCTTTGGGCCCGAGAGGATATCATTTGCAGGAGCATTGGTGCCGCAGGGAATGGTCTCCGGTATGCAGCTACTCAGATCTTCCAGTCGAATGTTCGCTGACCACCAAGGTATCTCCAGTCGCTAATCTCGATGATGTTCAATACTAGCTTTGTTCGAGAACATACAGGCTCAACCAGCCTTCCTCAGCAGCTTTGGGGACCACGAAAGCAAGCAAAAGTCACCACCACTTAGTGCTCATGGTTCAGTTTCTCGAGCTAATTCTGTCGACAGTTCCACAAGTAACCCATTGGCGATAATTGCGAAGGTGGCCATCAGACGATCGGGTTCCCTGGAGACAATGACAATGAGTATGACTTCAATCCCCAACCAATCGATCCTCGCCCCCGGGGAGGCTGACCTCTGACCAAGAGTTCCGCCACTGTTGTCACAAATGTTGTGACCAATGCTATAGCTGGCACCTGTGGCACAAACGGAAATTGATGAGCGGCCGGCTGACCAGGGAAGCAATCGCCAGATTGATTACCGAAGCGATGAGAAGCACTGAACATGCGAAACGGCGAGCTTGAGCTGTTCCATGGCCTATACGCCAGAGCAAGACGGAACTTCGTTCGCGTATCAGCATATGGCATCCTTGGCAATGTGCCCGGCATTATACTTATTCCTCTTTTTATGGCTGTTTCGCTAGAAGCGCGCCTCAGGTCCGCAAAATCCTTCTATTCCGCGGGGACGTCGTTGTGGTCTACGACTTTATTCGGAGCGCTGTTATTCGAGAGTCGAGAAGTCGAGCTTAAGTAGCCTCGATCGCTCTACAACACCACAGATGTTCATTCGCTACCCCGTTGTTGTGCATCTCCATCATATCTGTTCCTTCCCAATCGTGACACCTCCCCGCTATGCAGTATACCCCATAACCTTCCCATGCTACACCACAAGATGCTCACTCTGATATCGCCACCAGTTTTGCCTCGTATCTGCCTGTTTCCACATCTCAATATCATCTGACACACCCCACTCATTAACGCTCCAATGCCCGGCTTCTACCTGAGCCAACCAGTTCTCAAAGACAGCAACCAGTTTCGGCCCATGCCTCATGACAAAGGGATTTATTCCAGTCTGATACAGATCGCTGTGACTCCTGATGATCGGTCGGAAGTCTGACGTCTTCGCATATTTGGTTCCAAGCTTTATGGGCAGTACAAGCCGACATGCGTCCTCGAAGGGATTCTGGGCGTTTGGAAAAGCGTCAAGATATAGACCGCAGGGCACTTTCTCCACCGTGGAGAAGGGATAACGGAACTTGGCCTCCTTCGCTGAGACCGTGCCTTCACACCGCAAGAACAGGAATGGCATTTTCATGCCTCTCGTCTCCTGAGGATAGCGCTGTAGCACTTTCTTGAACGGCTGTTGGAGGAACTCCTCGACCTTGGGTAGCCGGACCCCCGGCGCTATGAACCAGACCTGCGATTGCTGTGCATGAGATAGTAGCTGGTATGCAAACCCTTGCGGAACACCAGCCACATTCAGCGCTGTGCTTGAGCACAACGGCGCATAGTCTTCCTCTTCGTCGTCCTCCTCGTCTACATTGACGGGCTTCGCTATGCCGGCTCGTGTTTCCAAAGCATGCACTAACCTCCTCCAAACGTCCAGACATGCATAAAGATCGTTGAGTGTGTAGGGCTGCAAGATCCATGGCCGTGTCTTGTACCGCGCCAGCATCCTGTTCGAGTCGAGTTCCTGTCTGGGATGATGCATTCCTTCGTCGTCCTTGCCTGCATCATCATGGATCGCCACGGCCTTCTCCGCCTCGATCATGTCGATGTAGGCACTCAGAATAGTCTCCACCTTCTGCCACGGCAGCTGCACGTCGTTCAGGTCGAAGAGATGATGGTAGGTCGGCATCAGTAATGCCTTGCCCGTTTGCTGGTCGTAGACAATGCCCGCGGGCTTGGACACCAATGCCTCGGAGCTTTTGTAAAGGACAATAAACCTGTACTTCTCCGCATGATCTGGTCCATGGTCCATGTCCTCCAGTATATCCCCCAGCGCCAACATCTCCCTCTCACTGGCAAGTCCCGATACATGATAGAAGAAGGTGTGCCCGGCAACATCGAACACTTTCGACAAATACCGCACAACCTTGGGTCGCAACACCTTCTTCAACGTATCGTTCCCATGCTTACCCCACCACGAGCGCTTCTCCATGGCGGAGATCTTCTTCCCGGAGCAGAACCATCCATATAGCAGGAGTTGGTTGTGCAAAGCTGCACAACGGTCCGGGTCCAGCTCATCGCCGGTGCTCGCCGGCTGTTTCTTGTTCACTCGGTCCTTGGCGATGCTGGCGAACAGTGTTGCGTTCGACGCCATTATTCTACGTACATGTATGTACCTGGCCTGCACTATCAGCTGCCCAAGAGACTGGAGGGAGAGTGCTGTCTGTGCGGGTGAGTCCTTGTAGTACTACGTAGGTAGGTATAGACTACTTTTCTTCGGACCCTTCTCGCCCTTTTGAGTGATTCTTTCCCGAACCTGAACCGTTGGGGCACCTTTGCAGACTCTTCCCAACCCCGACAACGCCTCCACCTAACCTGTCCATAACACTCATCTTCGTGTCGGAGCCCTTACTGGAGCAAAACGGCCAAAGTGGTCTCGCATGCTCCAAAGCTCGGCACAGTGAGTACAGGAAGACCTACGAAGAGAGAGAATGCCGCCACGCTAGCATTCCCATCATAGCATGTTCCGGAAAATGGCCGATCACGAGAGAAGCTCTCCTTGTTATATGTGTAATGTCCGCTTTGCGATATATCCATGGCTGGAGAGGAACTCCTGGGACTTTCACTGCCACGACGGCCGCGAGGGTTGGCAACCGACATGGCCTACAAGCTTGATTGGATCGAATCCGGTACCCACCGAAGAGGCCGAAACTTACTCCAGAGGCCGGAAGGAGTCAAATGCTGTAATGCGGAGTGAGGACGTCAGTGGGTGAAGGAGAGAAAGAAAAGACGACCCCAGGCATCGTGTGTCGAAAGGCTGTGGCCAACAACATAATTCGGGGTCGCTGGCCGTGAAGACGACCGCGGGACGTTCATTTGTTGACACAAGATCATGAGATCACGAGATCACGACGAACAATTGAAGGTTGTGTATTAATATGGTTTTGTAGAGATACGTAATGGTGTGGACGAATAATGTTGCGCCCGCAGCTCGACATGAACATCGGGCAGTCGACGATCCGAGGAGCGCTGGAGTGCGGAAGAGTCGAAGTCTGTTAGGGCTTTAATGAGCTGATAGACCACGTTGAGCCCATTCTACTCACAAAGCAGGCAGAGGTATGTCCGATGGCGTAGCAATTCGTGTTGCGCATGCTTGATGTGTTCACAGGCCCGCAACATGCTAAAAGTCACATCTATTCTCATTTGTCGTAGAGCCAATCTTCCCACTTCTCCTCGTCTTCCAGGGTGGAAGAAGTTTCCGCATCTAAGGGTCCCGACTGTACATTTGTGCTCGACGCGCTCGCATCATGCTGAAGTGCTGCAATAGGGCAAGTGCTATTGCTGCCAGCTGGTATAGGAGAGGTGGACTTTAGAGAACAGAAGAGTGGGTCAGGAGTGGCACCAGGCAGCGTAAGACGGGCTTATCAACGAGAATGGCACGAAACTGATTCCATTGAGAGCGAGCGCCTAGCCGGTGTCTAAACCAACATGAATCTTCTGTTCAAGGTCACGGCGTACACCCTGCTTGTGAGTTCTATCACAAAGCTGCTTGAGAAGCAAATGGATTTCGAAGCTAGCGTCACTTCACATGCATTGACCCGTTCCCAAGCACAGATTTTGACAACAACAAACTTCTCAACAATGCACTTACACCACCGCATCGAGTACATAGTACTATTCATCCCAAGTACATCTGCGTCAATGGCGGGAGTTTCGGAAAGCCCCGGAGGACGAGCAGATTTCTTCGATGCGATGGCTTCGGCGGCGCGACCGCTACAGCTGCCGGCTATTTTGCATAATTTAGTCTCCCAGGGCACGATAACCTTCTATCGACCATTCTTGCAATTCCGCCACCGCCATTCGAGAGCGAAGTACCGCTCGTGCCTCCTGGCACAAGCCATGCCCTCAATGGCACCGCCAAGGGCATCATCGTCAGCCGTAGCGAATATGATCTTCCGACCGACTTTATCAAGATCGAGTCGAGCGGTCCATACAATACCTGGTCCATTCTCGCACGTTTTGCGGCGCTTGCGATGCTCTGTGTGCTCTTGTACCCTGTGGCCCTTGCGTGGCAGGTACCTCGCTCGAGTCGGACGCAGGTTTCGCGTCATCAACCTGCGCGCTGTATCTTGCAGAACCCTCTTGATGAGCCTGTTTCCTGCTTCGCACTACTACACCACCATGGCTAAACAGAGTGAGGCGCTCAATACCCAGCTCGAAGACTCGGAAATTGTCCGCAAAGTTGTTGCGCAGCAGGACTTAGTGCAGCGTTCAGAAACTATCAAGAAGGAAGAACAGGTTGGTCAACCTTCGGAGCAAAATGCGAAGCTTTCGAGCGATCTTCAGGTGCAACGACAACACGGTAAAGGTCTCCAAACGGAGCTGCATGAGACATACAGCCAAACATATGAGATGGCAGCGGAGAGCAACAGTTTCAAGGTCAGGCTTCAGCCCGGCTGAACTGGCTGCATTGAACGAAGATGTCCGCATAAAGTTCTGACTGAGCGAGACGCACTTCGCGGCATCCATGCACATGAACTTCGCAGCTTGAAGACCAACGACTTATTACAAACCAATCTGAAGCGTGCCTCTTAGCGGCTTAACAGACTCGTAACGAGGGCCGAGCTCATAAAGCAGGCCACGGTGTCGACACAAAGTACAGCTGCCATTCTTAGCGAGATCCCGCCAGTACACGAAATGGGCCGTATAGATCAGTCAGAGGGGCGATGCTGTCCAAGCCGCAGTAAGAGCAGGAACAGAAGGTGAGAGGCCAAGGTGCACAAGATGAAGCCGTGCGGCGATTGCTATCATGAGGATAAGCCTGAGAAGGGACAGCTGCTCGGTGAATGTGCTCTTGTTCGAAGTCGGACCAGAATGGAGAGATCATCTTGGAGGACTCGAGCCAGACTGGGGAACACTCTTTTAGAGAGCCGAACCTCAGCGATATGCACTGCTGTTGTTCGGCAAGCTGGTCTTGCGCTTACACGGATGAGATGGCTGTGGCGGCAATGTCCAGGTCAGAGGTGCGAGATACGCTTCTTGCCAGTCATCATTGTACAGACTTGATTCTAACTCATTATTGCGATTCCTATCCAATGTCTACCACGAGTAAGGTGTTTGACGTGTTTCGATCGTACCTTGCATCATGACTTCCGTGTTTTGCCTGTTCTGGAAGCTCTCTGACCACTAGGACAAACTTCCATCAAGCCGCTCAAAGTCAAATCATCTTTACAGCAATGTCGAAATGTCAACGTCACATACAAGCGTAGGTTTGAACATCCATCGTGGCAAGCTGATAGCATAAGGCTCAGCCTTTCAACGCCGTGGAGGTAGTGATAAAGCACTTTCGCAAACCACACGACACGTACATCCCTCACCTTATAAGCTCAATCTCCATCACAATGTCCACCACCGAAGACAAGAGCAACATCGCCTCCGGCCACAAGGCCAACCTCAGCAATCCTAGTATATATCATATCACGCTCTCATCATATCTGGACATACTCTGACAAGACCTCTAGACACTTCGGAAGAGTCCAAGCAACATAGCAAACAAGTTCTTAACTCATTAGGCGGTGAGGACGCCTTCTACGGCCAAGACAAGCAGGGCGACAATGCTGCAGGTGCCGCCATTGGTAACGACGGCAACATTCTGGGTGGACACAAGGCTACTTTGAGTAATCCGAACACTTCGGATGAGGCAAAGGAGCACAGCAAGAAGATTCTGGAAGAGCATGGTGCGAAGTAGGTACCTCCGTGGTGTACGATAGGCATATGATCGATGAAGCAGGATAGCGGCTTAGCTAGGAATATGTCGAGGGAGTGTCTTCTTGTATGCTAATATGCTTATCTCATTGTCACGAAAGATAATCTGCACAATGATTGAAGCTTCGTCCGCCCGCGAGCCTTCACGATTTTGACGTTGTCTCATCGCCCGGGTCATTTTGTTCCATCTTCCCCCATTCTCCGCCACCCATCGTGTTGATTTTCTGATGTTTGTGCTTTCACGTGGGAGATGTTATCCTCCTATTTTTTTTTATTTGGCGCACATCCAGGTTTACTTCCTGCTGCTTCAAAAGACGCGCAAACGTGGTCTTCGAGAAACTGGCCATTGCTAGCGATCTTCATGCTCTCAACACTGATTCCTTCTTCTAACAGCATTCTGCTCTTTGGCATGATACCAGTTATTCCTCCACCGCGAATATCCGGATGCCGACCTCGACTCGCCACATAGAATGCGATGCTGCCATCCACAAAGCACGGCGTTACCACAGTCAGGCCAGGCAAGTGGGTGCCACCCCATCCGGTATTATCTGTCAAGAGAACATTACCTTCTCGCAATCTACCTTCTCAATGTCGGTGCTGTGTTTGTATTGCAAATTGCATGCTGCCTAGATGGATTGATATGTGGGGTTCATTTGCTATCAGCTTGCCATTAGGCGAAAAGATAGCACACGAAAAAGTCAATACGTAGCCTGATACTAGACGAGATTGAAATCCTCTATAAGTTATTCCCAATTTGCTCGGCCACCGACATATCAGACAGAATGTGTACACATAACTCTGAAAATATCCATGGATACAAGCCACTTGCACACCTGTGGGTTTGGCCTGTGTAGTTTTTGTCTTCGTCGCCACAAGCTCAGCTATAGGTGCTTCTCTATCCTGCACGAAACCGGCAGATACCACGACGCGAACAGCAACAGGGGTCCATGACGAACTTTCCTTCATCGTGAAAGCAGACTCTCGTGTACACTCTACGGCGAACGCTCCTCCGTAGTCTTCATCTACGGGAGTTGAGATGGCCAGTGATGTGTCCGTACCGAGGTATCTAAAGTTATTGGAAGTATCGAATGTCGCAAATAGAGCATCACCACCTTGAGCTGCCAGTTCTCGCATGACGACATCCTGTAACGCATGACTCTGCTCTCGAAGAAGTGCGGATAATGCACCTACCGACCAAGTGCCAGATAACGGCGCGCGCACTTTGTGCTGCATTTAGGCCATTGATACGCCGTATGCCGACAACAACGGAGAGTACCTGTGTATCATGACTGTGCCAATGCCAAGCTTATCTGTAATCGCGCAAGCATGTTGTCCTCCCGTGGCGCCGAAGCTCACAAGTCTATGCTGAGCAGGATCCTAACCTTGAGCTTCGATCGCATTCCGGATAGGTGTGCTCATTGCCTCATTAGCGCTGTCCAAGGAACCCAGCGACAGATCCTTCGCTTTTATACTTTCACTAGTCTGTTTGCCGATGTCCGCTGTGAGCTGTTTGAACTTCATTTTGACGACGTCTGCATCGAGGTGCTGGCCTGCATTCTCACTGAATATGGCTGGAACCCAAGAGAGTACAAGCCTGCCCAAGAAGAGATTGACATCGGTTACAGTCAACGGTCCGCAATTCCGATGAGATGATGGACTAGGGAAAGCTCCGGCGCTTTCAAGACCAATTGCAACCAGATTATTGCGTAGCGACAGTATGGAGCGACCTCCGGCTGTTATTGTTGCGATATTGAGCAATTGTTGCTTCTATACTCCGACCTACGATTTTCGTTTGGCTCAGGAGGTAATACTTGCCCTGAAATCGACACCCATCAGTGCTAGTTCCTCCCATGTCCAAGCCGATCAATGGTATTCTATTGGTGGAATATTAGCAAGACTCGCCACGCCGACAGCACTGCCAGCGGGCCCAACGAGGAGAGCTTCGTTTCCTTTCAACTTGCGCGCTGTCAAAGGCCGCCATCGGAGCACCTGGAGTCAACTCGTTGCGGCAGAAGCTCAAATCTACCTCCAAACTGGGAGAGATGCGTCTCATGCGACATTGTGACGGGTATGAAGCCCACTTCCCCGGCAACACGTGCCACGACTTGCTCATGCTCTGGAAAAGCCCAAGCATGCATCAAGCAGATCGCTAGAGATCTGAACCCGCGTTCTTTCATTGCAGTGAGCTGCAGCCGCATCGCGCCCTCGACAGGTCTTCAAAATACCCGTACAAGATCACACTGCTAGTCGTCGCTACGTGCGGATCTTGCAAGAGAATTGCTTCGGGTAGGGGTGCCGGGTTCAGATCATGATCCTCAATAGTGACTCTTTCGTCAGTCTTGATCGCAGCATAGAGAGTTCATGGCTCGATGATTCTCAGGTCGAACAACTTTGGTATTGTTCGATCTCCAACAATGCAGGCATGTTTGAAGCCCTGCATGGTATCAAAAAAAAAGAAACTTCCGCCTTTGTGCTCCAGCAAAGCGTTTGTGCCGATCGTCGTTTCAAGGCGACAGCTAGTCAATCTTGGACCCATCCAGCTTTATACCAGCGGAAATGGAAAGCCCTTTGACCTGCCCCAGTACTTATCGAACGGCTTCCGTGGGGGCATCATCATCATGCTGAGAGTCCATATAGAGCAGCTTGAAGATCAAGTCATCCCGTCCTGGTATTTGTGCAAGCACATCATAGAAAGTGCCACGTCGATCGATAGATCTGCATACGGCACCGAGTTGATCGTACTGGCAGTAACGCTGTTATCAGCATCCAGGTACAGTATTCTCCGGCCGACTTCCAAGATTTTCAACACGAGATCATAATTGAAGGTCAAAACGTGGTTGTTCAGCAGTCGCAGAACACCAGATGCGGTTGATATGCCATAGGAACCCTGGCCTCGTCGGCCAAGCTAGCGACATCGAGGTCATGTTTGTTGGTGCCTGAGGCACCTTATGCTCAGTCATGGCTCCCGCGTCCACATACCTTATTTCTTTCGTCTTCTTGCTAGCTAGTCAGACAAAGAAATCATTCACGTATCGGCCCATACATTCAGTCGTCGTCTCTGCGTGATGACGTTCTAATACGCCAAGACGTGTGGAGGCAGTCCACAATGCTGCAACACTGCGGTTCTAATGGTTGCGTGCTTGCGACATTCCACTATCGCACCGTACAGGAAGTTTCTGCTGGAAGCTGGTGCATATTCTGCCGGGCTGATGAATCCGTCTGATCGTAGCATAGGACCTGCGTCTGACCTCGAACTCGTCGGCCGAGCAACGATGGCTCCCCGACAATGCTGGGGCCGATACCTGATGGCATGATAGAAGCATCATCGATGAACTGGGACAAACAAGACTCTGGGGCCGGGGGCCAAATCTAGAAGAAAGCAAGCAGTTAATGACAGTGCTATGGGATCCTATGAATTTGTCAACAGAAGAGCGCGTCTTTGTGAACAAGGCTTACTTTTTCATCCTGTCGTGTGTATGTGTTGCATACTTTGTGCAGGACCCGGATCAGATAATGTCAGCATCTCCTCCCTCCAGCAACGGCCAACGTAATGACCAGCCGGAATATTGCAAATGCATGTGTCTCGGGCATGAAGGAGGACATTGGAATGTCCGGGCAAGACTACAGTTACTCCAGACGATGTCCATTGCTGGGTACGTGATCGGCGATCTGGCTTCGCAACTCATCATGCTGAAAGTCCGGCCATCGAACCTGCTTCCTGCCCTAGAATTTGTCTGGAGTCTTTTTGGTTATGTGCATGAGTGGCGCGCAGCTTTTGCACACGTTATTGAGTTGGCACTTCTTCATCGGCTTTCCGGAGGTACGTGCATTCCCCAGTGTCATCTGCTGCAGGCAGTATGTTCTCAGGGTGCCTGCAGTTCGGGGCCTTGATGATGGCAATGGTCAACAAAGAGTGCAGCTTCTCGAACGAGCGCCTTGTCGTCACCGTTGGCTGGACTGAGGCGTTCTCGCAAGCCACGCGAGCATGGGTGGTCTTGCTGGCGTAGCTTCCAGCTGGAACGTCTAAGTTCAGCGTTGGTTATGAGCTGACCACCATGTTCTTCCCGATCGAGGCTAATGTGGTTGTGCTGATTTAGTATTGCATGAAAATGTATCCGCCAGGCCATAGCTCGTAGTCTGTTACTACCCCAAACATCATCATCATTCGAACATTCCACACTGTTACGTCTAAAGCAGAGTTGTGAGGTATATGATGCTGGACGGCCTGTTAGAACGTGCTGGCTATAGCTCGCAACAGGCAAGCTTTTTAGTCGTGGCTATCGCAAGGAGACTAGTGTCGTCTTGCTGACATAGTCGTGAGAAGCCCTGTACATGATCACCACGCACTCGATTGCTTCTCACGCCGCGTGTGCCACGAAGTCATGATGCAGACGCAGAAAGCGCGACCAAAGCAGCCCAAGATATGGAAATCCATCTCATGCAACAACATAAGGCAGTCGCCGAATAACGGACAAATAACTCTTCGATTTGATGGCGATGAATCGGTCTGATGCATTTGTGAAAGTGTGGTTCTCAAATTTGACAAAGATGACGGATTATGGGTTACCAGTACGCCGAGCTGAGCACAGTCTAGTCTATATAAAGTCTAGCGGCGGTCACGGCCGAGCCAATCTCCATCCGACGATGAGATCGCGCTAGAACGCGCCTGCTGCTCCGGGTGTGCGTGTGCCTCTGACCGACCCTGACCCTCAGCGAACCGAGACACTTCCCTCCCATGTCCCGGTCAGCATGGAATACGAAAAATGCTACGTCTTCCAGCCAGAAGACGCTCGCCCAACCAAGCGTAGGAAGATCGAACCTCAAGGGCTGCATTCCTCTTGGACAGCGAGGCACAAAGCATATAACCAAGCATGGCAAGCACAGCAAGACCGCATCGACGCACGCATAGGCCGGATCAACTACAAGACCGTTACTGCAGTTGCCGAATTTCTTGAACGACCTCTCGAAAGTGGGAAGATCAACACCGCTCTGATCTTGGCGGGACCGAATTCTGCTCTACGATCGTCTGTTGTCTCGCAAGTACAAAAACATGCTGGCTCTGCAGCGCGCAAGATTTTTGTGCCCATCATGTCCTCTGCTGGCACCACCCTGAAAGGCGCGCTCAAGACTATCATTCAAAGAGCAACTTCTCGATCTATCGAGGATGATGACGATGACGAGATAGAGACATCAAGTCGGCACAAGGGCCCGAAACTGCTCAACTATGACTTGCAGATACTGCATGACCACGTCCAGGAACGCGATGTGAAGCAGGTTGTCATCGCAATAGAGGATACCGAGGCCTTCGATGGCAAACTACTGTCGGAGCTCATCGAGCTCTTCGCATGCTGGCAGCGTCGCATACCATTTGCACTCCTGCTCAACGTGGCTACGTCTGTGGAGTTCTTGCAAGAAAGACTGTCGGACAGTGCCATCAAGTGCCTCCATGGTAGCCTTTTTGATGCTGCAGTCTCTGCAGAAGAGGTTGAACAGATATTTTCGGCATTTACAACACCCGATACATCTGTCTGGCTAGGTCCCGCAATCGCATCCATGGCATTGGAAAGGCAGGCGGACTACATCCAGAGTATAGATGCGTTAACACAGGCCGGAAGGTATGCGTACATGTCGCACTTCTATGCCAATGCTCTCAGTTTATTCTTGGCAGAAGAACTCTCGCTCAAGACAGTGCCTCAAGATCACTTGGAAGCTCTCAGGAATCTGCCATCGTTTCGACATTTCGTCCGGAATCTGCTGGACAACGACGAGCCGAGATTGCTACGGAACCTACTGGACTCGGATCAGACACTCTTTGGTTTTGTGATGCAGTCGCTCAAAGATGGGAGAAATGCTCTGACTGCAGTCGTCTCAGCTATTGATCTGATCCGTGCTCTGCAGTCAGCTGTTGCTAACACTACGGCCTCCTCGAAGTCGAGCTTATATGTTCAGGCAATGTCTGGCAACCTTTCAGGATCTGCTTCGCTGCGAGGACTACTGCTAGCGTTGAGGAAAGCACCATCTAACATCACGTCGGGCATAATGAATGCCTTGGTGTCATCGGACTCCAATCTTCCAGAAAATATTAGAGCGGACCTAAATGTCATCCGTGATGAGCTAGAAACCCTTGTCACCGCACAAGATGACACCACACAGCCTTTGCGCAGCGAAGACGATATGAAGAACTCTACGTTGCGAACAACAGTAATCGCCCAGAAAGTCGAGCTTAGCAAACAGAAGTCCACACTTTCGAAACAAGATGCCGCATACACCACCATCATCCGGCGCTACTCAGACCTACTTGAGGGGTACTTCACGAAAGCACTGCGCAACCCCAAGGACTTGGTCTTCAATGAGATTCTCGTATATGACCACAGGTCGCCCTACCGAGAGGTTTTCACACCGCGTCCACGAGCTGCCATCGAGCGTGCTCTTGCCGCGCCGCACGACTACCTTGACTGCACATGTTGCAACCTCGAGCAAAGTGAGGGTGATGAGGCAACATTGGCATCTACACAACCCGCCACTGCAGTGTTATACCAATTGTACCTGGAATCTGGTAGCTTAATCAACGCGAATGATCTGTGGCATGCCTTTGCTGCCGTCATCAGTGATTCGCAGAAGAGTGAGGAACAGACTATGGCGTTGTTTCAAAGGTCATTGGCGGAAATGAAATATCTGGGCATGATGAAGGTCACGAGGAAGAGATTGGATCATGTTGCCAAGGTGACTTGGAGGGGACTGTGAATGTGTGCTTCAATAGCAAATCTTGGCCGGCTGATACTCATGATCTTTGAACACATGAAAGGACTCACGTTATCGACAGTTACGCCGCAATGGTGCTAGCAGCCAATAAAGGATCTGTAATGCTTCTGAGCGACTTCCTGGTACATCAGTGGCACGCCGCACTTTTCGTAGCTGTTGAGCCACTAAACATGAGATATCCGATAAAGGCACCCACTCCGACAGCGATCATGATCCAGCCATTATACGTCATGAACAGCAGCCTGGCAAGATCAGTGAAGCCCACACCTCCACAGGAAACCAAGACCACTCACATAATGAAGAACGAGTAGAACACCTGCACACCATAGAACGCCGCCTTGACAATCTTGCCCGTCTGCTCTTCAGCTTGTACCGCGCCACCTAACCCTAGCAATGAGCGTCGTTCTCCAGCAGCCTCTTCGATCGTTGCTTCGCGAACTTTGCGAGCTATAAGTCATGCGTAACACGAGACGCCGATAATCTCGTGGAAGGAAGGGCCAACTTACGTGGCATTTGCTCGATCGCCTTCGCGTGTCTTTGTTCATATCGTCTTGATGCTTCACGTACGGCTTCGTAGCCCGCCGTCAAGGCCACTACGGCAAGTAGGGAGAAGATCAAGGAACCAAGACCGGTCACGCGCCATCCTTTGAAGACGATGCAGAGGCTGACCATACACATCAGCTTTACTGGACGACCGTGGTATATAGAGACGCAAGTTTTGGGGGAGAAAGAAACGCCCGTGGCTATGTTGTCTGCATGGGCATCTTACTTTGCTGTGTCCCAGGTGAATAACATGTTCATGCTGCACATGGGTTCACCACCCATATCGCCATGGCCCATGTGACCGTGATCCATGTGGGAGTGATCCATAGCGTATCTGAGCTGATGAGAAATGAGGAGGTTGATGAAGATAAGGGTTTTTCGATGAGAGATGTCGACGATAGGCATGTGGTGGCATACGTGCTCAACGCTAATATCGGAGTTCTCGGCAGCCTGCCCCGACCATCGCTCGGCAGACTTGCATCATCTTGAAGCTCCACCTCGAAATTTATCCAAGTCAAGATCGCAAATCGAAACGTTTTCGATTGTTGCTGAGCAAATTGTACCGTCGCAAATATGACTTCCATGATAACAGCGACGGCATGGGTACCTCGAGGCCATGCTGCAGCCTTCCCAACCAAATACAATATGGACGACGAAGAATACTCGCGAATCGCAAAACTGGCCAAGCTCGAACTCGATGAGGCGAATGAAGGACTGGAGAAGGCGAGAAATGCGTTGACGAAGGTCAACAGGGGCGAAATTCCGGATGAGAAGGCGGAGAGCGACGAGGATGAGGACGACAAGGACGATCTAGCGGGTGACGACGACCTCAAAGAGTACGATATGGAGCATTACGACGACGAGCCCGAGATGTCCGGAGACGATGAGGAAGAGGAAGGGCATGGTCGCATATTTAGCAGCATCAAGGCTTTGGCGTATCACACAGACAACAAGGAGGACCCGTATCTGACATTACCCGAGAATGGCGACGCATCGGACGACGAAGAACGAGAAGAACTGCAGATATTGCCTGAAGACAATGTGGTACTGGCGGCGCGAATAGAAGACGAGGTGGCGCATCTGGAAGTGTATGTCTACGAAGATGGAGCAGACAATCTCTATGTGCATCACGACGTTATGCTGCCAGCGATACCTTTATGCGTGGAGTGGGTGGGCACAAGACCGGGAAAGAATGCAGCAAGCGAAGCAGGAGGCAACTTTGCAGCGGTGGGCACAATGGACCCGGAGATCGAGCTATGGGATCTGGATATTGTGGACTGCATGTATCCAAATGCCGTGCTAGGACAGAACGGAGAGGCATTCGGTGCGCCTGAACCTGTGACGAAGAAGAAGAAAAAGAAGAGCAAGAAATCAAACGATGCATACCATGTCGACTCTGTCCTGTCTCTTGCTGCTAATCGACAGCACCGAAATTTGCTTGCAAGTGCATCAGCAGACAAGACAATAAAGCTCTGGGATCTGAACACCTGCACAGCCGCCCATTCTTACGCCCACCATACCGACAAAGTCTGCGCTTTATCATGGCATCCTTCACAATCGTCAATACTTCTCTCAGGCTCCTACGATTGCACGGTAGTCGCAGCTGACATGCGAGCGCCCAATGCTGCGGTTCCTCGCTGGGGCGTTGAAAGTGATGTGGAAGGACTGCGCTGGGATCCTCACGACGACAACAGGTTCTATGTGAGCACCGAAAATGGAGTTCTCCACTGCTTCGATGCACGAACACTGCCTTCAAGACCAGAAGACAGCAAAGCACTCTGGCGACTACAGGCCCATGATCAGAGCTTGTCCTCTTTCTCTATCAACCCGGCAGTACCAGGATTTATCGCCACGGCCTCGACGGATCGCACAGTGAAGTTATGGAACGTCACTGAGGACAAGGGTCCCAGCATGGTCGTCAGCAGAGACCTCGAGGTGGGCAAAGTCTTCAGTGCGAACTTTGCCCCTGATAACGAGGTAGCATTTAGACTTGCAGTTGCTGGTAGTAAAGGCGCCGTGCAAGTTTGGGACACGAGTACAAACAAGGCTGTGCGGGAGGCTTTTGCAACGAGAGTGAAGTTGCCGGATGCGAAGGAGGAGAGACTGGTGAAGATCGCCCAGGATGATGAGGAAGGAGACGAGGAGGACGATGATGCGGAGAATGGCGCAGAGGGCGGGTGGGAAAGCATGGATGAGGACTAAGTTTTTAGCTTCGATTTAAGGAGAGGATGATGTGTTCTGTGTGATCGTCTCATAGCTGCAAGAGCTCAAGGCTTGAAGTGGACCAAGACAGCTGCTCAATTAGGGGCAGCGACATGTTGATTGTACGGTTGAGGGCGCTCCAAGCACGATCAAAGGAGCCTATTTAGAGAAGACCACTAGAACCGGAAGAGCGGCTGTTCTTAATTCAGCTCAGAGCTGGAGACAAACCACAATGGCATGATATATAAAGTTGCTACCCAAACATACTACTACAGTGCGGTTCCCCTTGAGCGTAGGTGAAAAGTGCCTTCAACGCGTGATCTACTCTGGATTGCAGCTGACACCAAGGCACCTGACCGCCTGTTTTGAAAGGCTGCGAAGAAATGGTATTAGCGAGGAGAAATGGCGCATGGTGTTTGCCATGACTCGCATAGCTAAGACAAAGGTGTTCTTGGGCCCAAATTCGAATGAGGTATACGCAATGTACCGATGGGTTTCCGATGATTGTCCAGCCTGAGTACGGCTGTAGGCTGTGTCGCCTTTCTTGCACTTTATCGCGAACTCATGCTGTAGGGTTCATTTCTTTGGTTTGAACTTTAAAAGTGCAAGAATGTCGTCGTCTAGGCATAGAAATTTCGTGGGAGTAGTCCTTCACCAGCAAATGTTGCCAGGCGGCTGATAGAAAGCGTCTACAGCTGGTACTGTCAAGCCCACACACCTACCAGAGCCATTAGCAAGGCTCCAGATACGACCGCAGCGCATGCCTGCAATCGCCGCTTCCCTTGCAGATCTTGGTAGCTGGTGTTACTCAGAAAGTCCTCTGCAAGTAATTGTACCAGCCCAGCATACAGCAATAATCCGCTACTGATTGCATTCATGATTCCCACCATGAGCAGTCCAAACTGAGATTGTGGATCATACAGGTTCTGTACACCCAAACCCACAGCTTGTCCTATTGGCGTGGTGATTCCGTAGAGCAGACACATGATCCAGGGCTTGTACGACGTCAGTGAGAATGAACCGACGGACGCGATTCGAGATCCGAGCGCAAGACCTTCGAAGGTCTGATGGAAGGAAATGGCAATAAGGAGTACGACGAAACTGGAGCCGGTACTGACTGAAAGTGCAAGACCAATGAAGACGCTGTGGAAGAGAATGCCGGCTTCGAGCATGAGGCATTGCAGCACCAGACGCTGTTCCTCTGGACTACGTCCAGTGGAAGCTTGGTGGTTGTGCGTAGGTTGCTCATCTGCCCACGAAACTGTCCTGCCACGACGCTTGGGTCGTCCACCTGCATGCGCGTTCGTTGGCAATAGTACGTCATCGCCATCACTGTCAGATGGTGTCCGTCGTGTCAGCGGTGCTTGATCATTATCGGCTGCCTCCAGTTCATCGAGATCAAGATCCGAATCTTCTGCCTCTGGCTCGGGTGGCAGAGGCTTATTCAGAGCACTGTGCGGACTGCCACTATGGGCCTGCGCCGGCGAGTCCTTGTAAGGACTTCGCTGGTCGTCCCATGGTACACGGTGGGCATCGTTCAGCGGTATTTGCCGGAAGGAGTTGAAGCTATCCATGCTCCTTCTCAGGTTTGATCTTTCCCCGCCCACACGTGTCTCTCCGTCCGCTCTCAACTGCGCAAAGTCCACGCTGTGGCTGTGTCCTGCTCCTTGTGTGGCAAAGAACATCTCAATGCCCACTACTACCATGACGCTGACCATCGCAATGAAGCCTGGCATGGCGGGGTAGACATCTGTCCAGAAGGGCGGAAGACATGGATCCAGCAGATTGGTGTATGCCGTCGGGAAGAGATGTACAAACGCGGTCGCAATGAGCACACCGGTTCCAAAATGTCTGCTCACGAAAAGAGCCTGCTGTGGGACATGTAGCTTGGGAAAGCGTCGAACGATGAGCGGGAAGGAGCATGCGCCGGCAGAAAGGAACAGGATGAGGAAGAGGGCGAAGACGTGGATGGAGAGGTTGTAGTTGTGCGTTTGCTGCTTCGAGCCGCACTGCGGTCGTTCGCCTTTTGCCTGCCGTCGTGCAAGTTCGTCGTAGAGGAGGTTCGTCGCAACGTCTGCGAAAGGAGCGCCCACTGCACATACGAAGAAAGCGCGTCAGCATAAGCAAGTCATGATGACTCTCCCTCTCCCATCCAAATGCGATGTGCGGCTGTGCGTACTGGTTGGTGTGTCATCTCCATCGTCAATCATGTTCGCATTGCTACCGGGAGGCGTCTTCGAATACACGATGGCTGCGTCGGGAGGAGTCGGCTTGTCGGCGTGGCAACAGGGATCATCTCACAATCAATTGCCGACATGGAATACAGTGAAACCTCTATATCGCGATCCTCCGTAACACGATAACCTCGATAACGCTATGAAAATGCCTCAATCTTGTAATTTTGCAGTGAACCTCCTACCTCTCTATATCCTACTTTATCTACTAATTATTATGTTATAGAGGTTAAAAATACCTAAGTAGTAGGCTAAACTACCTAAGTAGTAGGTAAAATACCTAAGTAGTAGGCTAGTATTATAACCTTATAGAGACAAGCTCTACGAATATATATACGAGAGTATCTATACCTACGTTAATACTAGCTTAAGGACTAGTTTAAGACTAAGTTCTAGTAAACAATTACTTAGCTATTAATATCGGAGAGGCTTTTAAGTAGGTTCTAGTACCTAGATAGCCTATCTTCTCCTCCTTAGTTATAGAATTAACGAGAGCGGCCTATTAAGTAGCCTTAACTAGATACTACCTAAATCGAAAAGTATAAAGAGAGGGAAAATAATATACTAATCTCTAGAGAGCTTATTAAGCGATAATGTTACGGGCGAGCTACGTATATACGGTAGTTCGTCGTAGAGATAACTAAGTTCGATAAGGAGGGAAGTAACTATCGCGCTAGTACCGCGAAGAAAAGTACGGGTACTAAGCTAGACGCGCGACTAACGCGCGACTAGCTACATAGGCCACCTCTGCCAAGACTTAGGGCATAGCCCTTTATAGATAAGTAGTACGCTTCTAGTAGCGGCTAGCCTACTACTAGGGTATAGAACTTCCTTATTTTAGTAATAGCTAGCTTAAGAAATTAAATAAGAGGTATAATATTAAATTACGTCTTTAAGCTAGTAAAGTAGGTAGTATTAATAATATACTAGTAGTAGAGTAGCCTATTTAAGTTTAAGTAATTAATAATAATAATAAATTTATACGTAACTTAGCTCTCTATATAAGGCTATACACGGCTCTATATCTTT
>KZ106665.1:0-34266 GCA_000504385.2 Exutisphaerella laricina CBS 326.52
GCTAGAGTTCGCCATTTTTGCAAGTTGGATTACATTTGGGGAAATCGAGATGGATGATACTGGCAAGGGGTGGGAATGGAGGGGAAACGGAGAGGGATTTCGAGAAGATTAGCAGAATCAAAAAGATTGAGTGCGACAGAACCATGTTTCCGAGATGAAGCTATATGCCGCAACGAGATTGAGGTAACTTCAGACCGCACGTCCAACGCAGTAGTGCCAGGGCATGCATGCTTGCACTCTGTCGCACGTCGAGCAATATGTCTTATCGCTGTTGCGGGCACGCGCAGAAACAAAATGGAAAAATCTCAAGCTTCGGTGGAGAGAAGCATAACCGCGAAAAAGCAATAAGGCATGCATGCCGCCAGTCTATTACAACGTCTTCTATCTCTGTTGTCTGAAGTAGCGTTCTTCTTCCTGCCTTCTCGCGACCAGATCCAAAACGTCCTGATCGTACACATCCTCAGGAGATCGACCTTCTTTGAAAACCAGCTGCTCATGCTTCAACATCTCATCTTTGGTCATACATACCAAGTCATCGAATTGGAACTTGTCTGCCTTCTGTCCAGGCGTGCTAGTGTCGACCCAGATACCCTCGGGCTTGCGCCATCGTATGAGAGCAAGCCGGCTCCCCAGTCCTGACACGACACTGCGACCACGGTACACTTCCTCCACGATGTAGCCGACGTCGTCCGCGGTCAGAGGCAGACGCAAGGCGACCGGATCGAGGCCAGCAGTTCGAGCAATGCGCTCCTCGAGGCCTTGGAGCTGCGCCAGTATGCCGTCGTACATCTTCTCGCGACTTTTGCTGGCGAGGTAGTCGTGCGGGTAGCCTGAGATTGCTAGCATGACATGGTTTGCTACACACAGGCCAAACAAAGCGGGCATTGTCCCCAGCACTGGCAAGATTCGGACGCGAAAGTCCGGTAGCACTCCCAGCTCACCCACTTGGCCCTTTTTAAACTCGTCCTCGGGGAGTGGCAGCAGTTGTGCTTTCCCCGGGCCGGCCTTTTCAGATGAGTACACTACTGGGATGCCGTCCTTGACGCCCCGTTTACGAAGTTTGCGTCTCGTGCTTCCTGCTAGCGGATCATCTGTAGAAGCTGATATGTCACCTATGAATATTCTGGTAGGGTCGGACTTGCAGCCCGCGCCCATGGAAGAGATGACCGGTAGGTTGTTCTTGTGGCAGTAGTGAAGCAGGGCGACTTTGGAGTCAATGTTATCAATTGCATCAATGACAAAGGTTGGTGCTTGTCCATCTTTCCAGGCTGCCAACTGTTTTCCCGCTGAAGCCTCGCCAAATAGTTGATTAATGCAGTCGAAATGTGTCCATGGCACGATCTGCTCTAGCCGCTTCTGAAGGCATGTCACTTTGGGAGTGCCTACGTCAGCTAGAGTGGCGACCGCATGTCGATTCAGTGAGCTCAGGGTGACTTGATCAAAGTCAATAAGTCGTAATCGTCCACACCCGGACCGAGCCAATGCTGCTGTTGCGTGGGAGCCAACGCCACCACAGCCGACCACGATGACGAATGCTGTCCGTAATTTCTTTAGTCCTTCGTCGGTGAGGAAGACACGATTCCGGGCAAGTTGCTCCAGTATAAGATCCTCATCGTAGTCGCCAAGCCGAGCTCGTCTTGCCAGGGCTGCACTTCGTTCATCGTCCCTGTGCTCGTGAGTGTCGTCGGGTGCGGCGCCACCAAACCCGTTTATCTTACCTGAATGTCAGTCAGCGCCATTGGCTCATGGGAAGACAGTCGAGCATACCTTTTCTACATTGTGTGATACGTCAATGTTTGGAATGGACTCCTTCAGATCGTAGACGTTGTAACGACGTCGAGCTTCTTGTAGGCCAACAACCGCACTCGCCGCTATGCAACCCGAGACGACGGCAGCCAGACATAGCTGCAGTCTATGCGAAGATGCCACCTCCGGCCACCACGAAGACATCAGCAGTCCAGTTGATGATGGCGATGGTGGAAGCAGGGGACCTGTTGCTGAAGAGTTTCATATAGCTGCATGTTAGTTAACTAGTGGGGCTACAGCGCGGATCTTCGCCGTGGTGGTCCCTGCTTTCGTGAGGCCAGTTGTATGCCCGAAATACTGACACGAAAGCGACATCTCTCCTTTTCCACCACACTCCCTACCAAGCAGCGAACTTCCTTTCGACGGTCTTCCCGACTGCTCGGCCCGCATCATCACTAGGCAGTGTATGAGGCGCCGATAAAACTGCCCATCATGGCGTTTGGAACTATGTCCTGGCTTACGTCCATACTGCTGGCAGCATGGAGCTGTTTAGCGATGGCGCAGGAGTCCGACATCAAGTCAATACCTTTGCGGACACATAGCCTGCAGACAGTAAGCTTGGACCCATAGGATTGAATGCAGAAATCCCTCGGTGCTGACCTGCTGGCTACAGCCGTACCTCGACACTGATATGCAATCCCGATGGTGGGACTTTGGAGGCAGCGCTGTGATTCGCGCGGACCAATACGTGCGTCTTACCGCGCAGCAACCGTCGCAGTCCGGCTGGATCTTCACGAGGGTGCCTCTCACTGCTACAAACTGGGAAATCGAGGTAGAGTTCAAGATTCACGGATCAGGCAGTCTGTTTGGCGATGGTATGGCTATGTGGATTACGAAAGAGCGAGCGGAGCAAGGGAGTGTGTTTGGCATGAAGGATCAGTTTGAGGGGTTGGGTATCTTCTTCGACACCTACAAGAACAACCGCCCTGGCGTTGTGTTCCCATACGTGATGGCGATGGTGGGAGATGGAAAGACTCCTTATGACCAGAGTAACGACGGCAAGGCCAACGAGCTCGCTGGATGTTCTGCCCGCGGTCTGCGGAATTCGGACTTTCCAACGCGAGCTAAGGTCACATACTTCCAGGACAAACAGCTGACTGTGGACTTGATGTACAAGAAGGAGGACGAGTGGACGCGCTGCTTTGAGGCCTCGGGCGTCAAGCTGCCATCCGTAGGCTACGTGGGGTTCAGTTCGGAGACTGGTGAGCTATCAGACAACCACGACATTATCAAGGTGGAAACCAAGAACCTGTACTCGCCGAGCGGACAGACTGGCGCGTCAGGCAGCAAAGACTACAGTCGCAGCAAAAGCAGACCGACACGGCCGAAGGAAGGTGGCAGCTGGCTGTGGTTCTTCACAAAATTCGTTCTGTTTGGCTTGCTCGTCGCTGCAGCGTATGTTGGCTACACGGCATATCGAGCACGACAACGCGATAGATTCTGAAGCGAAAGTTGTGTCTTGCAGCTATGTAATGATAAGGGACCCAATCAAAACACCGTACAAACTCCTATTTGTGGTTGTGGCAGTGTCCTCAGATTAGCTCTCAGTATGTGGCCATCAATGACAACCAGGACCTCTGCGAACAGAAGCCGGCTGCCTTCATATTTGGCTTATAGTCAATGACAATCATCAGCGGACCTGCGACACAACCTTATCGCCCATTCATGTAACCGCGAAACATTCTTGCCATCCTCGCCGAGAACAAAGACAACCGGCCGAGACGGAGCAAGTACCCTGCGATTGAAAACTATCTTCTTGATGCGATCCTCACGGCAACATCGACCGTAGGTGACAGCGATGCTGCTGGATCAATATGATTTCTCGGTCATGGGCGTACCATAGTGCTACACGTCTCGGCGTAAGTCCATCTGTGTCTGGCTCGGCAATGAAGAGGTCGGGTTGCGTGTCGGGACAATTCAGAAGTTGTGTGTTGTTTATTGTTGTTGTTGTTGTTGTTGGTGCGAAGTTGAACAAGCGAGACGCGAGACCCTTGGATTTCTGTTCATGACTCAGCCACGTAGTCCAGTCCCACATGTGAGAACGATTGAGGATTAATCAATGTTTCGGCAGCTCGCAAGCAAGCTGCGGTTACATGCAGACAGGCCGTCCTGAGAAGCTCTTGTGATTGGTTATCGTCATCAGATCGTGCTGTAGCCGTTAGTGGAACACCGCACGTCAGTCAGAGTAGTACATGAGCTCACCTCGCCGTCCAGCTTCGACGTTGTGATATGTATGTAAGAAATGAAGTGAAGGAGAAGCCGGTCGGCACAATTCTCGCCAGACGGGCCGAACACGGGGAAGGAACCTCCACTCCCCTCCCCGGAGGCCACATGCCTCAGCTACCCACCCCTTACAGAATAAGATTCACTTGCACTGTTTCGGACGTGCACGAGGGCTTTGTTGATACAGTCGATGACAATGCAGGCAGAACTCAACGTGCTGCTGCAATGTCGCCAGCATCGTTTTCGGAAGCAATCTTTGCTTCAAGAGTCTGCGTGCCGGGCATGGAAGTCGACAGGGCCGCTATGGATCCACTGCAGCTAAAGGGTCAATATTTCTTAGGGCTACTGTATGCGCCCATCGCATGCGGTAAAGTTGTGCCTCGGGAATATTAGAAGAGCCTTGAACCCTGTCGGACTTGCCGTCACGCGCATGTTCCTGCGGCACCAAATTCCATCTTACGTCTGTACCAAGGCGTCCAGCGACTGTGTCTACATCTCCTCTGACGCTTGTTTCCCATCTCGGTCATTCACTCTCGGGTCCACAAGGAGCGGGTCTTATCAGGCTAGACAACTTCAATGTTCTGTGGCCAGAATGTCGCGTGCTCAACGGCATGGCGCTCAGGTTACCTTATTATAATTAGACTTACCTTTTCCAGTCCTCAAAAAGGCACGCACTCCTAGGGAGCGTGGAGGGTTAAAGTATGGATCCTTCGATAGTCTCATACCCACTGGCGCGGGATAAGTACAGCTCCAGTCCCGCCCTCAACAATCGTTGGTCGCACGTACAGTTTCTGTATTGACAAGATGTCGCTCACTCTTACCATACCCAGGGAGTATGGCTATGTAATCACAACAACCGCGTTTACTTTCTTCGTAGGCAATGCCCTCCTTCCTACCCGATGAGCGCCTCAACTGATAATGCTCTCAGCTAGGACTGTGGCATGGCGCCCGAGCACGACCTTATAGATCAAAGGTTCAGATCTGGGCTCCAAAAGCCTTTGCAGATACTGCCGACTTCGAGAAAGCCGATCAAGCCCAGAGAAGAGACCTGTACCTCTTCAACTGCGCGCAACGAGCCCACGCGAATTATGTCGAAAACGCTCCCTCCACTGCGATAGCTTTGCTCCTAGCGGGGATCCATCGCCCTAGGCTGAGCGCGTTACTTGGTGTCGGTTGGATGATAGGAAGGATCATGTTTGCGATTGGGTACACGAGGAGAGATAAAGACAATGGTAGCGGCCGCATATTGGGGTTCGCTCTGCAATTCCCAATGCAGATCTCGCTGTGGGCGTTGGCTGCTTGGACAGGAATCAACATGGTGCTGTGACCATAGAGCACTCGGCTCAGAGCTTGGTGCTGTTCAGACAGCAGGCGTGTTTGTGCTGGAGGCCAGTCCACAAGCTCTGGTGAACAATACAGACTGCACCAGCGGCCGTGAACCGAATTGCCGGGATGTCGTTTCAGCTTGGCTGATCCACGACTGCAATGGATAAAGGTAATGCTGATGTCAAACTCTTCTCCGCTCCGAGCGGCAATGGTGCGCAATGGAGGATGTAAGTCGCGGTGAAATATGATGGAAGCTATGCTCTTAGTGCATGCAGTTCTGCGACTGCACGCACGTTTTGATACCCTGCAGCTGGTGGCCGACGCAGCAGTCGTAGATATATTGGTAGTTGAGGCAATTCAGATGGCGATTGGCGAACACTTTTCGCGGCTATGGAAGGTGAGGTACGCATTCACACTCGAGAACGACTCGAACACAAGCGCATAACGCCACAACGGCGGTGGAGGTGGCAAACATCACTTTTTGCATCAGCTGACAATGACAGCATTGTCCAAGTTCTTCTGCAGCTCTCCAGCGTCGCCTCATCAGAATGTGCTCCTTCAGAAAGATTATGGATAAGCGCTGTGTTCGGAACAAGACTCCAGATGCTGACGACGGCGAAACTAAGCCACGCTCTTCTGACAGTCTGCATACGCCGACCGCCAGAGAAGAGAGGACAAGGCCGGAGGATATAACAAACATCCCACTACCACCACCGATGAGCAAGATAGATGCAAACCAGGCTCTCACGCGACTTTCGCCAACCGCCGCAGTGCTGGATCGCTACAAGACTCGCTCGCCAGCACACCCTGCACCATTAGGTATGCCGCTCGAGTCTTATAGGGTCGTCGCCGCTTGCCTTCATCATCTTCTCGAAGCCTGCCGCAGGGCTAAGCTGGCAGCAGAGACATTCGGGTGCTTTCCTGTCTCGGCATGGTGCTGACTTCACTTGCTTAGTACAACTGGATCGCGCTTCACGAAAGACCACTACTCATGCCCGAGGCACCGAATTCGAAATGCTAGAGCCACCTAATGATCCCATCCCTGCCAAGATCAAGGGAGATGATACAGACAGACCGCATGGGTCACCGGGACCGCAGTCACGCAAGTAAGTGTGAAGCTTTTGAGGCACAAGCAGTATCGCAGACAGGAGCATGTTATGTCGAGACACGCGAATGGCATGCCAGAAGCTCAGAGAGACACCATGGCTAACATCTCTTTGCCAGGCAGGAGAGGGCGGACTCGCATCAGGAGTCGGAGACTGACATGAGAGGTCTGACGGCAGCCGCTATACCAGATACTGCCCCAAGCTCCGGTATCAACAGCCAGCTCTCGCCGCCAAACTCTGCAGCTGAAGCATCGAAATCATCGAGCTCATTGCTCGGGCTAAGCACGCCGATAAGCAGTCCTTGTCGCCCAAAGGCGCCGTCACCTCTCATCACACGCCTTCGAGGCTCCATCTCGAGTAAATCACCGCCGACAGATGAAGTCCCAACACCCATCGCTGTTCGTCCACCGATCTATGACCTTAGCAGAAGCCCTGCGCAGCAATGGCAGTCGGAGCTCCCAAGCTCCTCGCGCCCACCGAGAGCTTGGGACTGGACGAAGCGCTGGACTTGCTGCTGCTGTGAAGCCCAGACGATTGTGGAGCAAATGGTCTGCAGCAACTTGACGTGTGCGCATGATCGGTGCCCCCAAAATTGCAAGCTCATACGGTGGAGTCGCCCGACTGGACAGCTTGCTTTGGGTTAGTCACGAGATGTCGGCGCGGAGCGAGGCATCTCAGCATCGGTTGTATCGGATGATGGGTGATTCAAGGTCAGATAGTTGCACTTCGCGCTCAGCAGCGCAGCATCCGTCAAAACCGATCCAGCAGCGGATTTTTGGGAAGCGTGCAGTATCACGCTATTGGCAATGTGGTCACGCCGAAGCAATTCGCATAATGATACTGGAAGACCGAAACCTGACGAAGACACTTACTTGGTCGTGGCAACAGGTGTGCAAGTTTCCTCCTTTACAACCTTCGAAGCACATCAACCAGCCCAGCGGGCGGTCCGAGATCACATCAAAAATCCTCTATGGTCGTGCCCACACCCCTTTGCCGCGCCTTTGCTAGCAAATCGCCTCCGACCACTACGTCCATGAGTCCGAGACCAACCGATTTGTAGATCACGTTACCTCGAGTCAACCACTCCTTTAAACCCGAGTTATCTTGAAGCTGGCACCCGCCTTCAAGAGGCTTCTCGCCCTTGTCTTTCATGCGTTGTTCCGCATCTCGCTTCAGCATGAACAGCTCTCCCAGCTCGACAACCTGATCTGGCATCAATTTGGCTTGCACCACTTCGCCGGCGTCTTTCAGACATCCAGATACAGTGTCCACCAGAATGGCACCGCCTTCCTTCTGCCTCTTGTGAACATGCCTGTGTTCGTGATGTGGCGCCACCGCGTACCGTAGTACTTCGGGGTGCAACTCTACCATGTGAGACTTGTAAGATCCAACGCAAGCAATGTAGCGGCCTTTCTTTCTCCCTTCTGGGTTGATCAGATAGCTTGCTGGAAAGAGCGGCTGGGTCGACGGAGTACAGCAGAAGATGACATTCGATGATCGAACATATTCCTTGATAAGTCGCTGGTACTCGGCATGCATCGGAGTGAGCAGGTTAATCTTGGTTTTGCTGTTATACTTCTCTCCGATGTGATTCTGAAACTCAGGATCGTCTGGTTGCGGATTGTAGAGTCGCATAACGCACTGCCTAGCGCTTTCAAAGCTCCTGGTGACTATGTTCAAGTGGTGGATTTCGCTTCCTCGCAATAGCAGAGCCAGTCGAATGTGCCAATATGCTTGCCGGCCAGCACCAAACACGGTAAGATCGTGGACTGATTGACGCTTCTTAAGTAGCATGGTTGAAGCTAATGCGGTTCGAAATGCCGTCAGCTCTTCCGCGTTGATGAGACCCGTGGTGTTACCCATGGTGTCTAGCAAGGTCAGAGTGCCTTTAATCCAAGCTACTGCATCGGGATTCGCAGGAGAAATGATAGGCTGTCCCTTCGAATCGTTGAAAGTCGAGACTGCGGTCGGCAAAGACGAAGAAGACGAGGTGGTCTTGATCGAGTCTTGTCGTGTGGCCGAACTGATCGAGCTCCTCGAGTCGCCATCGGAGCTCATGCTCAGCTTCTCTGCCAGTGCAGGCAAGTTCCCTCCGTCGGACGTGTGAATGTGCATGACTTTGATACCTTGGCCGCGCAACCCGCTAGCTGGCATAAAGAGAGTTGTGGAGCCATCTTTACGCTTCAGCTGAGTCTTCTCAGGCTGGAAATCCGAGCAATAGTCGTTCGCATCATTCGAAGTGCTGTACCAGTGGAGTGCATCCGCCAGGGACTCTTGAAGCTCCAATATATCCTCCTTGGAAAACGAATGGAGCATGCGAGTGACATCGTCGCCGCTCAATACGGTTAGAGGCATGTTGAATTTGGGCCGATGTCACTGGGTTTTACAGGGCGCAGGCGGCGCAGATAGGTGCTCGTCGTGAACCCCCCCTGTGGACTTCCAAACCCAGTTTGTCTGAGGAGAGCAGTTGGTCAAAATTCTGCTTACGTGCCAGTGGTCGACGGCCAAGTTACTCCTACGATGAGAGCGCAACGCCGCCACAAAATGATGGGGCCGGTTGAGAAGGAAGTAGTAGATGCGAGGAAGGAACCGCCTAGGCTTAGTAAGCCTTGCATCATCGGTAGCTCCTTCCCTGCCTAGGTGTGTTGGTTATGATATAGGGGTCTGTGCCTGGGCAGATGTTGACGGACATGCCGATCCTACAGTGTGAGGACGAGTACCGTGGGGAGTCATATCATCGCCGGGAACCCACTGGACCCGAAAGCGAAGCAATCTTCTCTACGAAGCTGGAATTAAAATCGCCACTTAGGCCCATGCTGGCTCTTACCACTGATGGCATTTCTCGACTCCAACAATAAACACTATCTATTCCGACTTTCCATCGAGATCCTCCCTGAGCTCGGTCCCTTCGTTCGGTCTTGCATACTTCTCTCCAACCGGCATTGATGTGACGGAGCTCCTTCTTCTCTCAGCGTTTCGCGCCTCTTCCGTATCTTCGTAGGCAATGAGTAGCTCTCCCTTCTTGCCATATCGGCGCGGCATAGTGTTTGCGACTTTGACCACGGTAAATGCTCCCTTGAAACCATGGACCTGGTGGAAAATTTCGTCCATTTCTTCGAGTGATCTGTAAGCAGTCTCGGGGAAGAACTAACGCAAAGTCAGTATCGAATGGATGACATTCACGGCTTGGTCTGGACTTACGAAGTATACGCAAGGGACCTGTAAGAAAGTCACAGTTTCAGCAAACGTCTCATCAAGTGCGGCTGAAGACCTATAGCCTCCGGTGTACTAACCATGAAGGCGTTGATCGCCATGAACACGATGTATGTCTGATATCCGATCGCGTTGAAAGCGACCGGTGTCACCTTAAACGATGTAAATTAGACCATTATCGTAGAAGAGGCGCACGAAGACTCACCATAACCACCATGAAATTGAATATCTGGAGAGTTGTATATTAGCCTTACTGTCTCATAGGTAGCGGTGGAAACCATAGGCCATCTGATGTGTCAGAGGTCTTGAGATGGCTTCTATACATGACCTGCTTACCCAGTTTGCGGTAGTGGAGACAGCATTTGCAGGTGCACGAATATCTAAAGGCGTGATCTTAAAGAATATGTCAGTATAGGCCTGAGGTTCTCGAGATGGGCCTTCTGATACTGACCTCCGCCGGATATAGCCATGTCATGCCTAACCAGCCAATGGCAAAGAAGCTATTGAAGACGAACAGGAAGACAGCAGCAGCAATGCCGTACTGTGCGGCGTGCGGGTGGTCTGCCGGAACGCTGGTACAGCCAGCCAAGACAGCCATCGACGCTGCTTGACCTGCTGCTCCAAAAAGCATGAGCTTGCGTCTACCGAACTTTTCGATGGTAAAGATGGCGATCCAGGAGGCCATGAAGTATTCAGTGCCGTTGCCTAATGGTGACATATATTAGCCTTGGTGACTTGAGAGTCTGGGCAAAAGCCATAAGTCTTCTGATGTCTCAGAAGCTTTATGATGGCTTCTGTATTTGAGCTTTCTTACAGGCGGCTAAGAGACGACTGAGAAATGGCGACAATCCGATGTTGTTCTCGAAGATGGTAGCGGCGTAGTAGGTAATAATGTTAATACTGGATTTCGTCAGTGCGCTACGCCACCTATACAGCCACTCTCGACAACGTACCCTGATATTTGCTGGAACATTTGATTAACATAGGCCAACACTGTCCGATGAAAATTGCGATTGCGGTTGAACTTGAAGATGTCCGAGAAGCTGCCCTTGGCCATCTCGAACACAGTGTCCTTGACGGCTCTGAACTCGTCCTGAATCCTTGGGTCGTCCTCCGTAGTTTCATTGAGTGCGCAGAGTACCTCAAGCGCTTCAGCTTCTTTGCCTTTGAGCATCAACCAACGAGGCGATTCTGGTAGACCGGGAATCATGCAGACCACAAACAGCGCCAGCAATATTTGGAACGCAATTGGAAACCGCCACGACACGGTCGAAGGCTCCAGGAAGGAGAATCCAAGGTCGATCCAATACGAAAGCATCTATGGAGAGATGTATGTTAGCCTTACTGTCTCATAGGTAGCGGTGGAAACCATTAGCCATCCGACGCATCAGAATTAGCGACCATCATCACGATTGTCCGTCATCCACCAGATTCTGCTGGTGACCTGGCTACCGACATTGACCCCGTACGCAAGGCAAGCGGTCTGCAGTACATGCGATCGTGAGGATTCGAGAAACGGATACAGCTTCGCGATGTTCAAAGATGGCAAATATGGCATCCTGCCCGACGACTTCTTCGACTTACTACGCCAAACACGATCAGAGACCCTTCGATCATTACCATCTGACCCCTACGGTGGCTCTTAGAGGTCTCAGACTGCCAGGTGGGCACCGTCGAGGTGTTCATGCCTGTCTATTGTAAGTACCTATACAACCACATCATGCATCGATTTCATACCATTGCCAAAGCCAGTGATCAGTCTTGCTGTTATCAACTGTGCCAGATTGAACGACGACGCCTGGATTGCTGCTCCAATGATCATGATCGTAGAGCCAACCAGGATGGTCCTCTTTCTGCCAAGCCAATTTCCAAGCCATATCGTTGCCACAGCGCCGAAGAAGCAGCCCAGCGTATAGCCTCCGACAGTGATACCTTGTACGTTTGATCTCATCGAGCTGTTGCATTCTGGTGGTTGACAGTTCTGGACATCGATCTCCGGAAAGTATCTTAAAAAGCTTCGCAACGTGAGTAGACCACCCAGCACACCTTGGTCATAACCGAACAGTGCGAAGTCGACACCAGCGACCACCGCAATGGCGATGTTGAGCTTTGTGCCTGTCAGTCCGTAGAACTTCTTCCCCATGTTGGCCTGTGGTATGCTCCAAGGCAAAAAAGAATCCAGGCAAAGCTAAGACGAGGAACATGAGCGCTTAAGACGTTCTCTAGCACTATCAAGAAGGGTGCAAGCTAGACGGCTTCGCCATCTATGGCAAGCCGAAGGACGTGGTGACACGCGATCTCGTCTTCCTCATCGTGCGGCTCACGTGGTGCGCCACGGGAAATGCGGACAGAGCTGAAACGTCGGACATATTGTTGCCGCTGTTCATTGGACATGCAATGGTCAAGGTTTACAAGTGCGGAGGCCCATGGGGTTGCAGATGGTTGAACAATCGGTTGGTCGTGCCGCGTTTTTGCTGGGCAACGTCAGAGGCGTACAGCTGCAGGCCGAAATTGAAGCGCCATTATTGAGGAATCGAGGCGGCTGGACGTCAAATGTTGCCACCATGGACAGCATGGGGTCGGTCGTTGAATGGTAGGCAGAGAGAATGCAAACACACCCCAACAGTGGAATGTTTCAGCCGGGAAAGAAGGAAGGAACTCCAATTGCGGAGTTGTTTTGTGGAGAGCCAATATCTGCGACTTGGCACGTGGTCCAAGTGGGGCTGAGTGAGGAATTGGTCGTCAGACCTGCTCTTTGAGTCTCGAGTCTCCATGTTCATATCAACAACGCAACGAGTAGCAGACCAGCACTATCTGACATCACGCCGGTTCACCTGCTCCCCACGCGTTCCGAACACCGAATCGTGGCCAGATCGTTAGTGGGGCCGGGGCGAACTAACAAGGGCAGCAGAGACTCTTATGATCCACATTACTGCAAAGCACGGCGTGCATGGTAATACTGCCATGCATACTGCGAATCGCATATGCCCTGCAGAGCATCGCGAGGAGACATTCGATGTTTGGTCTTTCCTGAAAATCAAAAGCAACTATAGTTCTGAGCTGGGTCTATGAGTTCCAGCCACCAAGGCTGCATAAGAGCGAAGTGCGAGATGCGCATCGTCCCTTCTCTAGGCTATCAGGACGTCGGCGAAAGCCGTCAAGGCAGTGACCGATCTGAGGGTCAGCTTGAGTTTGAAAGATGCCATTGAACACGACTGACTCCAGCAGACTTACTGCCATGGTCAGCGTGAAGGACAAAGAGAGGAGCCACATTCCTCGAACGTGATGCACACGTAGAGATAGCCAACAGGAGTACAATCGTGGCCGCGATACTCGGGGCTCCATCGCTCTTCTAGTTGCCACCGCCCTCAACCAAAAAGATCCTAAAAAGTCAACGATTGCTTTGTAAACTGCATATACGACTCGGTCGCTGAGTCAATGTTCGTATATGGATACATCTTCGCCTTTTTGTCTTCAGTTGCATTATGAGCCCGTATCCGTGCTATGGTGCGAAGTCAACTCAACCACCATATCGTCAAGATATGGCATCTGGCCACTTCGTCTAAGCCTCAAAGAAAGAAGCTTACGACAACCTCTATAAAACATCAGACAACACAGACGGTACCATCGAACCACACACTCAGATCACGGGTATTCTTCTCTCCAGCAGCCTCGTTGCACTAACAACAGTTCACGCGTTCATGCCAACCGATCGTTGCGATACTTCAGACTCAGATGCACAACCCATAACCTCATAAAATATGCCCCTGAGCCTTCCAAGCTACTGCGACTAAATCTTAGACACTTACGTCCATGTCATCACCACTGAGGTAGCGAAAGAAAACTGCACAAAATCTGTGCTCGAGGACCATGTATGGCCAGTAGTACATACGTTCCGTCCCATTCGTTCATGGTGTTGACGCACAATTACAGAAAAAGGTCTCGAGCGGTGCTTTTGCACATCCGCATTTCAGCTTCAGCACTAAAAGCATCGATTTCACCATCAAGGATACCTGGGACAACGCTCATTTTGGCGAGAACCAAGTGGCATACCAACGTGCGCTGCGCCATGGTGGTTATGCGGACCTAAATCTGTTCTTCCCAGGCGATCTTGGCAAGAGCCAGTTTGAATAAGAGCAACTGCTAGGTTTTTGTGGTTTCCAGCAGAATATGTGACTGATGCGATATTATTCGTGGGCCGTTGCATCCTAGCTACCAATACTTACCTGGTCAAAGGCCATGTGTGACCGGCATGACGACCGTCCATGAAATCGGCCACTGGGAAGCAAGTCCACCGAGGCAGCTGTTTCCTGCGAAATATTTGCAATACATCAAGCTAATCCCGGTACAGGTGACAGAGATCTGTTCGTAGGAACATACTCTTTCATACCTTCGGGGACGACTCGGACATGGAAAGTGACCCATGCACCGGTCCAGCAGACTTTGTCGGCGACACTTCCGCTCAGCTTAATGCCAAATGGGAATACCCAGTTGAGCAACCTCCTGACACGTGCCCGGAGCAGCCCAGTCTGGACCCAATCCACGATTTTCATGAACTCTGGCGACGATGAGTGCATAACTGATTTGATAGCGGGCCAGAATGTGCGTATGTCGTAATCATACGAGAAGCTTGGGTTGGAGAGGTGGGACTTGTTATGCTGAGTAGAGTGTGATTGGATGGTCGTTCTTGAAACTGGTGAAAGTGGTCGCGCGGCGGCTTGCTGGAGTATGGAGTCTAATGTTGGTTTGACGATATTCGTGGCGTATATGTGGCAGCATTTTCCACATGCCCGGACGATGGGCGATTCTCATAGAGCTTTACGACAGCGTACAATGTTGACAACCGTTTGACGCAACCAATCTTGTAAACGCCAGTGCGCAAATGAAAGCCAGGCCTGGGCATGAGCCTAGGCTTTCCTCGATGTCTATACGTGGTTGTCTATGATCACATCCGATGGAAGTATTGTGTAGAAACACCTAGTCCAGCTCATCAAGGTCGGCAGGTGATAAGGCAGGTTCGATGTAGAGGAACTCCGGCCACTTCTTTCTGTCTCGTCGAACAACACCGATCACTTTCCCACTGATCAGAGCAAGAGGTAGAGGTCCAAACATCCTGGAGTCTCGAGAGTGCTTCATATTATCTCCTACAACCCAGCAATGGCCTTGCGGTACCTACTTCAGTGTCAGACCCGGGTCGTAGATAGGCAGCCGTGTTTCTATTGTACCTGTATCATAGCCTCGCTCTGGTTGGGTGTGTTCATCAAGACAAAATCGCCTTGCATGCCAATGACCCTCTTGACAGCATATTCACCTATGTTCACTGGGTGTTTGAAGCTCACAAGGTCTCCTACCTGGAGTCCTCTGCCGCGGCGATACCACTTGCTGATGAATAGCCAATCGCCAAAACTCGACAGAGTCGGCAGCATCGAGATTCCGTAGGTCGCATCCATAGAGTAGCCGTATGTGAAGAAGACATGGCTGCCGGTGAACAAGGCGGCTACGCCGTAGATCCAAGGTCGGGCAGCGCGGAGGATGCGATGTGTCGGTGCTGGCCGTGGAGTAACTGCTGTTGAGGTCGGCTTGGCCTTAGTCGATGTCCATCGGTGGTAAGTTTTCTGACGTGGGATCTGTCGAGTCGCAGGAGAGGTCAGCCTCGAGCTCCATCGCAGCATCACATCTATATATCGGTAATGGTGTAGTTGAGAGCGATCCAGGTTGGTGGTTCACATGCTGAAATACTAGTAAGGTTGCAGCTTTACCCCCGTAGGTCGGAGCTTTAGTTCGGACTCAGCTCCGCCGAAATCTTGGCTTCTGCGAGACAGAAAGTTTCCCAGAACTTTTCCTCTAACTCACCATTTCATTTACTGTCGCACGCGAACTTACACATAATGGCCAAAGCCAAGGACTTGAAGCTCAAAAAGAAGCTGGACCGTGTCAAGGGCGTTGATTACCCAAAGGAGAAACAGAAGAAGCTGCAGAAAGAAGCTGAGAAGCGAAAACGACAGAAGCAGCGATCCGAGATCGATGTTGGAGCTTTGGAAAACGGAGATGCTGGCGAAGAAGAGCACGACGAGGCACAGACTCTAGTGACAACTCGATCTTCCAAAGCAAAAGTCAACAAACGCGCACAACAAGCAGAAGTTGTCAATGGCCAGGCAGACGGCTGGGAAACGGAGGATAGCGACGACGATGATGCGGAAGGAGATGGAGGTGCTGACGTGGTTGGTGCCATGGAAGACGAGTCAGACTCGGATTCGGACGATGAAGAGCTGACGAGAGGCGGTGCGGACGACGACGACGATGAAGACGACATACCTCTTTCTGATATCGAGTCGCTGGCTTCAGAAGATCGCGCAGATGTGATACCGCATCAAAGACTTACCATCAACAACACCGCCGCTCTCCAGCGCTCGCTGAAAGCCTTCGCACTTCCCTCGAGCCTTCCGTTTTCTGCAAACCAGACAGTCGTGTCTGCCGAGCCCGTGCAGATAGCAGATGTTGAGGACGACCTAAATCGCGAGCTCGCTTTCTACAGACAATCATTAGACGCCGTTACCGAAGCACGAAGTAGGCTGAAGAAGGAGGGCGTACCTTTCAGTAGGCCTACAGACTACTTTGCAGAGATGGTCAAGTCAGAAGAGCAGATGGGCAAGGTGCGAGCAAAGCTTTTGGATGAAACTGCGAGGAAGAAGGCTAGTGCGGACGCGAGGAGGCAGAGAGATCTGAAGAAGTTCGGAAAGGCCGTACAAGTGGCTAAGCTGCAGGAGAGGCAGAAAGAGAAGCGGGACACACTGGATCGCATCAGCACGCTCAAGCGGAGTAAGTTCATCGATTTCTGTGTTCCTGCAAGCAATTACTGACTGTGTATAGAACGTCAAGGCGCCGACCTTACGGCCAACGAGGACGATACGTTCGATGTTGCTATTGAGGACGCTGCTGTAACGCAGAGCAAAGACAAGGCGGCCAAGAGAGTCAAAGGCGCAGCGGAAGGCCCCAATAGGAAGCGACAGAAGAAGGATTCGAAATTTGGCTTTGGTGGCAAGAAGCGCTTCGCAAAGTCCAACGACGCGAAATCGACCTCCGATGACAGGACTTACTCGGTAAAGAGGATGAAGGGGGGTGCTGGTGGCAAGCCGCGACCTGGCAAGTCGAAGAGGGCGAAGCTCTGATGACTCGGAAGTGATGTATGTCAACAACGAAGCAGGCTTGCAAAGGTCTGCCGCTGCTAGCGATACCCCTTCTGAACATTCTTCTTAAGAAAGCGGGCCCTACAAGCATCGCCCAACGCGATCGCATATTGTCCAACGATGAACGGATTCCAACTTCCAGATCCGAGCATAAGGGTTATTTCTGGCATATTACACGTCTGGACCAATTTGCAGCTTTTGATATCAAAAGACGTCGCAGCTGCGCACTAAACATCCAGAGAAAACGTTTACTGTTGACCAATATATACCTATACTGATGCATGGTGGGGTAACAGTCTCCACAAGGCCAAGCTGTTGATGCGCAGAGCTGAACTCTGTCAGTAATGTATAGTATGCCTGCGACGATGCAGCAAGGAACCGTTGTTTTTCTACCAACGCCAACGAGTTTACAGGCGTTGGACCGCGCCTCTGTCAACAGCACGATACAGTGGTCATTCTGCTTGGTGCAAGGCCGCCCTACGTGCTTAGACAAATGGGAGTTCATGGTCTATGGTTGGAGAGTGCTAAGAAGAGAGAGAGTTGTGCAGGGCGCGGCACTTCTGGCGCAGGAAGCATCGGGCAAGCCGCACTGATATTCTACACTCTGAGCGTCCAAGTGCGAGCTGTAAGTTGTAACGCAGCGGTAAGCTATGCTTCCCACCCTTGCAACTCCCGTTGAGTCCATTCCCACAACTTCGCAGCCATCTGCTCATCGCCAGCGGTCTTCGTCAACCCGCCTAGCGTACCAACGGGCTCACACTACACGCCGCTCTTTACCTGTCTCTCTCCCGGGCCCAGCGGTGCGGTTGCTGCCCACTGCTAACACCATGCATACTCTTCCGGCGATATTATCATCCACGAACTCGTAACATACACGAATAACTTAATTAAGAACCCCGACCCATGTACCAATCCGGTAGCACTCGCCCGGATGTATCGATACAGAAGTCACACTAGGATGCCGCCGCGCGTACTCCCGCGCATACAACAGAATAGCAAGTTTGCTCTGCGCATATCGGCATCAAGGCGAGAAGAACAAGTTATCTTGCCCCGTCTTCGACGTCTTGTCGCTATATCCCGTTAGCATTCACATGCAAGATAGAGCTGACCTGGCCAAGATGAAGCCATGCAAAACGTCTCACAAGTCCATGATTAGGTTATGTACAGGCAGAGCTACTGTTGATGCTCCTTCAAGCTCATATCCACCGGTCGAGGCGCGAAGAAGGACTTTCGTCTGTCGTTCGGCTTGGCCTTCGAGCTCACTGCTTCGATCCCGAAGATTCCTCTTACAGTCACATCGAATTTGGAAAGTGCAGCGCCCAAAGACGGAGTTAATGGCGTCCTCGCATACGTGGGCCCGAATTTCTCTTTGATCTCTTCTTCAGTGAACCTCCTTGTCTTGGTCCTCAGCATGTCTGCAATCTCCTGCTGACTCATACCGATTTGATCACCCATAGGCACTAAGCAGCTCGCGAGGTATATGTAATCCTTCTGCAACAGCTTGAGAGTCATCATGAGATAATCGATGTTGTGGAACGTGAGTGCCCTTCCATTGCGATATGCCTCCTTTGACTGCAAGAAATGGATGGGCTGCTCACGCCAGTGTCGTTTCGAGTTGAGGTGGTGAGCAGTATGATAGCCATCATTGAAGCAAAAACGGTTGCTGGGCACATCTATCAACGTGATGCTGGAGCGAAAGTCCGAGTCCGGTTCGAGGTCGTCTACGAGAGCGTGTTGACCCCAGTTGCCGATCATGAGGCCCAGGCGCAGTAAAACGAACGGGATAATGAGAACAAAGATCGATGCTCGGGTGTTTACATGAGCGGTCATGCAATACAAGAAGACCAGGCTTGACATTTCCCACGCGCAAGCTTTAGCCGCCACGACCGACTTGCCCTTGCGGAGGAAGTATAGTGGTAGATCCAGCCATACGAAGAATAGGAAGCGTCCCCAGTATTGCAAAAAGTGCCATAAACTGTCGCGTTGATATCGTACCGTCGATGAAAGGTCGTCTGGGCCATTTCCTTCAACATGATGGTGCTTAACGTGGTGATAATAGTAGGAGTTCCAGGTGTGCCCCATAAGCGGGTATATCAGGTATGGAAAACTGATATCGAGCCACGCCCAGTTCTTTGCGAGGACGCCGTTGTTGTGGATGTGATTGTGCATCATGAGCGTGAAAGAGCCGGTGAACCAGAAGGTGAAAGCCACATGCGCTACGCCGTGGATGTAAGTGAAATGATCGTAGAGCAAGATGGCGCTCGGGAGATGCATCGTGAGGTAGCATAGGATGTGCGTAAGAAAAACGACATCCGTGGGATGGCGAACTATCTTGGTGGCGAGCTTTGTATATGGTTGAAGCAGATAGGTCTTTACTGTCTCTGGAATGTCCTTGTCGTCCCACGACACGAAGACTGTAGGCTGGAAGTCGGGACTGCTGGGATCATTCATGGCTTGAAGTCGCGCAATTGCGGCTCGGTCATGTTCGTCGCCCACTGCTGGCAGTTCCCCATCTTCCAGTCCTGGCGCTGGCAAAGGCTTCAATGCTCTCTCTGCGGACGAGTTCTGGATGTCCACATCTTGGAGCAGATTCTCCAGTACAACGACATCTGGCGCTGTGAGGTATGGATGTATAGTAGTGGTAGCCATGATGACCTGCGACCAAACGTGGGCGAAGAGGTGAACGACGAAACAACACTCACATGCTGGGAGGTCAAATGGCTGTGCTGTGTTCAGCTCCATCTTCTAGTTAAAACTTAACAGGGACAGAAGGAGCTGCGCTACTGCACAGAAGAGCACTAGCATCATGCACTAGTATGATCCCTGCTTGAACGAAGGATGACCTGCCTCGCTTACGACTCCGGGAGCCGGAGCACTCTCGGACGGCAGATAAGGTAAGCAAATTCCCACGACATATCTTATGGCATCCGAAAGAGACGATGCATTCAATATTTAGGTCAAGTCCGTTCGTACAGATAGTTGTATTAGCCATTGAAATGACCTTCTCGTAAGGATCCCCAGATACCGTTCCCTCGTCTGTACAACGTCACGTCACTGGTCAACAGCCTCTACGTTGACGTCCCGCGCTTTTCCACTCGGTAATCACAAATAGCCGGTCAGGGAAGAACATAGAATCAACTACTACATGCTTGTCTGAGTTCGTCACTCAGCACGATGCGATTGCAAGAGCTGGGACAGCTTTTGGGCCACGGCGGGCGTCGAGCAGCCTATATAGATATCATGGCCAGGGCAACGTTTCAAAGCGGTTTCGCGTCTGTTTCCCATCACCTGTCTGCGCTTACTTCGGCTGTGACAGCAGCACGCCGGTGTTGAAGCCCACATCAAACGGCAATGTCAGGTTATGCTGTAGCTTAAAGGCTGCCCGGGTAATCCTCCGTGCTTGCCATCACTTTGGTCAACAACATCAGCCTTGGCCACTTCTTTGACGTTTTCTTCTGCCTTCCACCCGAAACTCCGTTCGGATCCAGCACTGACTTCCTCTCGGTCTTCGGGCTATGCGGCTGCAAACCAAGGATCTGTAAGCATCGCTGGAATCTGGTTGGACCAGTTCGAGGCAGGGCACGATCAGAGACGAAGTCCATCGCTGTGCCACCTTCGAAATACCATCTCCGCGAATCTGTCTGTGCTTCATCCAGAAGCCACTTACGATCTCTCATAGTGGCATCAGGTAGCTTCAGGTAAACGACCATGCTTTCTTCTTTATCGTCAAAGTCGAGGATATCTTTTGACGTCTCGCTTGTTTCCGCAGCCCAGATCTCGAGTCCGAAGTGCTTGATCATGAATGTCTGATTAAGGAAACAGCTTCCATGCCAGGCCGTACGGTTGGACCAGTCATCCCGACGCTGCATATGCACATCGAAATACTCTGTGTGATCCACGACGAACTCGTGCACTCTCTCGTCGATGTCAGCATCGCTGAGCAATTCTGATCGTGCAGCATCGAGCCTGAACATGCGTCGCCAGTCGTTTTGTCGCGATCTGCTAAAGTGGTCTTTGGGTTCGCACCGGTTTTGCTGGCATTTGTATTCGATCCGCCACGCCTTCAGTCGCTTCTTCCTCTCAAGATCTGTGATACACTCCTCTATGTACGAGATCAACTCAACCGGAAGCTTCGAGATGTGAGAGCCTTGCCCAAAACGGTGGCAAAGTCGCAAAGTATTGATGGTAGGCAGCAGTTCGATGAAGGCTTCCAGGTGCGCGCCGAAGACTACGGGTCCGACGGGCGCTGCCCAAGTGAGTGTGTTAGAGACCGAAGGCATGTTGTGGGGTCGAGAGGGTTGCTCTGAAAGCTGCAACACAGGCGAACGTGCCTGCCGTTGAGGTCGTAAACAAGGGCGGCGGCATGTGCAAGAGCAGGCTTGCTAAGTCGTTCAACCAACCATACTAGTGCTCGTGAGAATTGTGTTGGATGGTCTCATCTTGCCGAGATCCTGGATGCGGCGTCGATGGATAGTGGAAGTGAAGAAGTGAGATGGAGTTGGTGCTGTCACAGCTGTTGTTGTTGTTGCTCAGTAAATGCTCTGACCAAACATTGATGGAGCTTTGGCGCAAATTAAGCTCCAGCCGCTAACGGCTGCCCCGCGTGCCTCGATCGTTACTTCCACAACTTGTACAAGCAGTCGTTTCCCTTCACTTAACCAACACAACAACCTGATACGAGCTTTCGCCGCCTGAAGAAGCAGAAAATACTGTGGAACCCGACCGCAAACTCCAGCTTGAGAACAACGACCATGAACAGACTGTTCGGCGCAAAGAGTAATGCGCCCAAGCCTTCCCTCAACGACGCGATAGGAAAGGTAGGGATTATGCTCGTTAGGCTACGATCATGGCTGACATATACAGGTCGACACGCGCATAGAGTCAATAGACGTCAAACTCGCCAAGCTCAACGCTGAACTACAGACATACCAACAACGACTGAGTCGCATGCGAGATGGACCAGGCAAGAATGCGATCAAGCAAAAGGCTATCAAGATCCTCCAGCAACGGAAGATGTACGAGTCGCAAAAGGACCAGCTACAACAGCAAAGCTGGAACATGGAGCAGGCAGGCATGATGCAGGACAACCTGAAGAACACCATGGCAACAGTAGATGCCATGAAGACGACACAAAAGGAGCTCAAAAAGCAGTACGGCAAGGTCAACATCGACAAGATCGAGAAGATGCAGGATGAGATGGCAGATCTTATGGACATGGGCAACGACATACAAGAGAGTATAAGTCGAAGTTACGATGTGCCCGAGGATGTCGATGAGGCAGAGCTGGACGCTGAGCTTGAAGCGCTTGGGGAGGAGGTGGACTTTAACGCTGAGTTCGGGGAGTCAGAGATGCCAGGCTTCTTGGCGGAGAGCTCGGGTCCGCCGCAGTTCATCGATGAGGCGCCGGAGCAGAATAAGGAAAAGCAGGCAGCCACGTGATGAGCTGGTCCTCGTGCTTGACTGTTGTGCCATGCTGCATCTCTCCGTGCTTGCGCACAACTTCAACCCACTTTTGTGCCACCCAAAGTGTAGGCATGTGCATGCCCGACTGCCCGCACCCTGATACGCCACTATACCTCAAGCTCCGATTACGACTTGACGGTGAACTTACCTCGTGAGAATACGACGCGCAACACCACAAGAACATGTTTAGGAACACAACACGATACTGAGTAACAGCGGCGGGCATTACCATCGCGAGGTGGACAAGCAAGTACGAGCTCTCTAACATAGTCTGGCAAATGCCAACATCAACGACATCAGTGGAAAGTGACAACAACGAGCTCATGCGCAATGTTGCCGGCACGCCACAGCACACTCCTAGCATGACGGGCCATCATGCCCCATCCCGCGCCGACCAGGCAACATTGAAGACCGCTCTTCTCAACGATCTGGAACCATTTCGTCGACATTGGGGCTTCAAGCTGGTCCTCAATGTCACCAAAGTCAGCTATCAGCATGGCATCACACTGGAGTGCACAGATCACAATAAAGGCATGGGGGCGGTATGCCGTGCAGCCATCGCTGGCTGGCCATTTGGCGTAGCGATAGAATCAGGAATGTCGCTCGACATCTCTGGACCAAATATGGTGCATTCACCATCAGATAAACTCGCTATTTTGTGTGCACCATCCAAGTAACCGTCGAATGGCACCGACGGGATCATGGTGCTTCATCTCCACTGCTGGCTCGTAGCTTTTGGTCTACTGCTAGAAGGTAGGCACCTTGAGGATATCGAGACGAAACTAACCTCATATTTGCAACCACGAATCATCGGCATTGAGGTTCCACCGAGCGGCTTGTAAGGCCACGGCATGTATGCCGCTAGGGACATAGCCGCTGGAAAGTTCTTCTCGTGTGAGAAGTTCCTTGCCTTGTCTGCAAGTTCCGAGGAGGCAGCAAATTACGGCAGTGATATCGATGGTGTCACCCCAGGCGACTTCGTCAGCCCCAGAAGTTCGCATCGGTGCAGCAGCTAGCTGGCAACACCGCTGCGAAGGAAGCACTTCACACGGCTACCTTTGACCTGCACCATGAGAAATTGCAGCATGATGCCCATATGCGTAAGGAGGTACAGCAGGTCATGCAGGTGAGGCAAAAGAAGTACAGTCTCCTAGCACTGATGTCACACATCGCAAATTCAACACCAAAGCCGCGCCCAGCATCGTCAAACACAATGCTCATGTTATCTTTCCCGGATGCACTTCAGACCATCACGACTTCGTAAACAGACTTCGCCAGGTGCAGCCCTTGCGCCAATAGATCAACAGCCTGAAATCTCGCTTCAGGCTTCCCTGCTCAACCACAGCTGTCTCTCCAAAGTAACTTGGTCGTAAACCAAAAATATCCTCATCATGCGTGCGCATCACGTAATTCCAACAGATGAGGAGATTGCGGTTGCTTATGTGCCCTCGTCCTACGACTACGAGAAGCGCAAGAGCATTCTCCGGAAATCGAACGGATCCAAATGCCACCATGCACTCCCTGGCGCCGACAGGGCTGCGACCCGTTCAGACGGTGCCAAGAAAGCTGTCTTCAAAGCGCAGCGTCTGGACCTATTCGCCAGAACTGGTGGCAGTGATCACATCAAGACTGCTAAGATTGCAGGCAAACGTCGGGACTGGAAGGAACGGTTCTGGTAGCGTCAGAATACAGTCAGCCGAAAGCAATCGATGTGTTGGCGCTCATGGCCATGGCAGAGTTGTACTATGTTGGAGGTGAGATCAAAGAGCGTGCTGGCATCAACGGTTGCGCGAAGAAGGTGTATTGGATTACGTATGGAGAGGATTGGAGCTTTGAAATGCATTATCAGTATTGTTAGTGTAGGGGCGTGGAGGTTTGGGAGGTAGCGGCGTAGAAGTGCGAGTCGTGGAATGAGCTTGTGAAGATCAAAAGTGCCAAGATGGTTCATGTAAGATAGAATTCTGCTCAAGCACCGAACAAGCGATAGGTTGATTGATATTCGCGCCTAGCAGCACATCGTACGGAACGTTGAAAGCCTATGCTTGCATAGTTCATGTTCTCAAGCTGAAAACCCCTTTTTCTGCCATCGTGGGAACGATCTCCCCAAGCATGATGACCCACTCAATGCGCCGGTGGCGTCGAATAAGCCCAACTTTTCCCAGCCTTGATCAGCTGACTATCCACTCCATTGGCACCGCCAGAGCACCACAAAAACTTATTGTAGTTAACCTCCGACCTGATCGTAATGTTTGTGTAGGCCGGAATAAATAATGCATCTCCAGTAATAAGGTCCACATCCTCTCCCTCAACCCCAAACGTTACCTTGCCTGCCATACCATAGACGAACTGATGCTCACTCGACACCAGACCAGTCAAGGTAGTGTTGGTGTTCGTCTTGCGCATACTAACATGGCTGATCGTGAAGTTGCCATTAGTCTGCACCGTCGTCGCCAAAGGCGATATGACAGCGCCAGACTTTTCGTTCCAGTAATGAGGTCCAGCTCCGTTGGCAAGGAAGTACGGCGTTGTAGCATTATTTGGCAAAGTCGAGTTACTCTCATGCCAGTCCGCCTCGCAAGCACCGATATCGTTTTGCGTCATGTTGACTCGATTGATGTCGTAGGCTTGGGCGTACTGTGCAAACGTCTCGGACGGAAAAGCGATGCCTTGGTCTGGGGGGAAAGGGACGTTGTAGCTGGGGTTCCAGGGCGTGCTGACGGTGGTGAAGAATTCGTCGAAGCCGGCGGGTTGGATCAGGCCTAGGAATTCGGTCTCTTGTGCCACGAACTGGTAGGAGTGGTCTGAAGGTCATGTGTGTTAGCCTTAAAATGTCTCGGAAGTTTGGGTAGAATCAGCCATAAGGCTTCTGATGTCTCAGAAACTTCATGATGGCTTCAACACATGAGCTTTCTTACTAGTAAATCCGGGGACCATGGCGAAGTCGCCTGCGCCGAGGTCGCGTGGTTTGCCGTTGGTCCAAACGCGGACAGTGCCTGTCATGGGGATAAAAGTTTCGTGCCAGTGGACGTGCTGTAACGTGGTCAATCGCTGGCTAACGGTGGCTGCGCTGATAGCATACGTAGTGGGGTGGTACAGCGTCGTTGGGCTTGCCATTTGTCAACAGCATGCTGAATCCAGCGGCCACGGCATTATCGCTGTTCCCGACAGTGTTTTTGGTGTCCGCGAGCGTCCTGAAAACATCGTCCGCAAGTAAGACCTTTGGCCCTTCGAGATGTGGAACCTTGAACGGCACTGATCCATTCGGTAGCGACGTGGTGACCTCGATGACTTTAGCCAAGCCCAAGGGAGTGAGCGCTGCGAACAGCGTGAGAAGTGAAGGAACCATAGCTGGCTGTCAAGAGGAGAGGATGAGTTGAAGTCTTCGGAAGGGCGGCCAGAGCCCTAATATCTCGTCGCAGTACGCACGGCCGTTCCACTATTCTTTGCTAGAACTATCGATCAAAAGTCGAAACATTCTGTTGCATCCCCGGTAAAGCGACGATTGGTGGTGCGAGAACCCGCAGACGATGATGAATACGCGGTCAAGGCTTGGTACTGGACTGACTTCGGCCTTGGCGACCACAAACCCGACGGCTGCTGTACACCGGCTGCAACGAACCCTGTAACTTGCGTTTTTCTATCTTCCTCCTGTACTGACACTACTGTGCCTTACTACGGTCTCCCACCCATACACATTGCCCTCATCATCACCTGTGTACACGGCCTTGCTGACAGGCAATACCGCAGTAACACCTTTGCCTCGCCCGTCTCCGGAGACCATGCGTTTTACCTACACCAGGACGGTCAGTTATGTGTTCATTCAGATCGTTTCCTCGCAGTACTCACTAGTAGGAGCGTCCATTTCCCGTCACTTAACGCGGTCAATGTCCATACATTGGTCACTCCATTCGCGTGGCCTGTGAAAATAAGTTCTCGTTCCAAATACTCGTTGTTCTGTCCCTCATAAAAGGCACAGCACAAAATCTCCTCTCCGAACTGCTGCTCCACCAGAAGATGACCATTGATGGTGTACAAGCTTACATGCGCACCACGGCAGACAAGAATGTGCCCTGAGACATTACTGACCTTTGCGGCTTGAATTTGTGAACCTCCTGGCGGTACAAGTTCCCGAATGCAGTTGTGGCGATTCAAACCCCATATTAGAGCTTGTCCATCTGCTGAAGCTGACAGAAGCGTACTGAACACTTTACTCGCAGCCAGTACAATCACGGGCGTACGGTGACCAAATAAATACGTACTGGGTTGTATCTCGATCAGATCGCGGGTCGTGGTGACCGTCCAAACGCCGATAGTGCAATCAACTCCAGCGGTAATCAAGGTGCGGCTGTCCACAAACGTGGCTGTAGTCACCGGGCCGAGGTGCGTATTCTCGTACAGACCAAGCAAGCGGTTGGAGTGTTTGCTGAAAAAGCGAATCGAGTGATCTGAAAAGCCATATTGCACGAAACGGTCGCAGTCAGGAAGGACGTTGAGTTGGCAAGGTCCGGACGTGAGGAGTCTGTTCTGTGTTGAAGAGAAGGTGAAGTCTGAAACCTTCTCGCCTATATTGATGACTGTGTCGGGCAGTTTCGTCAAGGTCTCGGCCAAGGTGTCAAGCTTCGGTTCTGCTTGGGACTTTTCACGCCATAAATGCGGCTTCTGAAAAACTTGGTGTGGAGTTTGGCCAAAGGAGTGGATGATACCGATCGTGGCTAACCGTTCGACCTGATCGTCGATCTTGTCTAGATCCTTGGCACCGCCGTATGAGAGGTGTTGGAACACGTTCGTTGCCTCGATGGCCGCCGCGCCCCGTTGCTTGAACCCGAAGACTAGGTCAAGCCAATCATGAAGGTGTTCACTGACGTACTGACTCTCGAGAGCCTGGCGATGCTTCGCAACGAAGATATGAGGATCGCCTTTGGCCCACTTCGGGAGGTGCACGTCGTTGACAACTTCACCTGTGACTTGCTTGGTGCCGAAGTCATACTTGTTGGTGTTGGTCAAGAACTCGGGGAGATAGAAGAACTCCGGAGTCAGCTCGCGAACATCGCTCATCGTGTCCTTGGACGCGGAGAGCCATGCTTTCTCGATGGAGTCAAACAATCTGTCCGCATGGTCGAAAGCGCCACCTTGTAACAGCAGATATGACTGCACGAATGGTTGCAGTCGTATCAGGTACGAACTGACGATCATGGCCGATGAGTAGTGCGTTCCATAATGGAATGCTGGTGCATTGTCATCTCCCATTTCCGCAAATTGCTTATAGCGATCTTTATATTCTGCTTCCCGCATTGACGATTGGCAGCCCATCGGTTTCGAAAAATCGCGAAACGACTTTGGATTCTCTAGGTCCAGCTCCTCGCTTGTATAGTCTGCAAGAACCCAAGGGAAAACAGGATACTGCGTGAGGTCGTTGAAGGTTCGGCCAGCCATTGTGTTGATCAGCATAAGATACTGGAAGTTGGACATCTCTCCGCGCTGCCACCTCTTTGTGGCCGTATTCACTGGACCGGCATTGAAGAGGCTGTTGAACTTTGAGCCAAGATTCTTCGGTGCTTCCTCAGGGTTGCGAAGTGTATCCAAACGCCATGCATCCTCGTTTGCGAGCCCATAAGTGCTGTGTACATGTGGCGCCCGGTTTACGACAGCGCTATACAGATCATCGCGCACTTTTGACGACATGCAGGTTAGTAGGTAGCTCCGGCCATCCGTGAAGAAGACCTCGATAGACACGTCACGCAGCAGGAATCGTCTTTTGGAAACGCTGAGTAACTCAGACCAAGTCCAGTGCCGCGTCTCTTGATCGCCAATACTGTTCTTCGTCCTTGCAGTTCCGATGTCCTTTCCCGAGATGAGCTGGACGTACGGATCGCGCTCGTCGTCAGGCGCCTGTGAGACGCTGACAATCTCGCCATCGGATCTTTGAAAGAAATTGTCTTGCATGTACAAGCACTTCTGACCAATGACCACTAAGCCTTCACAAGCTTCTAGGCCTACTATCCTGGAAGTGTTGTAGAGCTGCTGAACTTGGTCGCCGCGCCGCAGGCTTGTCATGACTTTACGATTCTTGTCCTCAAGTATGCCATCTTCGTCTTCTTTAGGGTCGTCTACTATTTCGAAACCTCCCTCCAGCAGCTGCGAGTTGGAAGCAGAATCGCTTCTGCTCCTTTGAGTAGCATCTTGCTCGCCTGCGCCATCGGTACTGTTGAGCTCCAGCGGTGTAGCTGGCGTGTGCGGCATAGGTGAAGCAACGTTGTCGGCAACAACTCGCGGTATAGCTGTGTTGATGGCGAGCTTGTTGCCGTTCGACACACTTCTCGATGCTTTTCGTTTGGGCTGGAAGGTTTGTTTGATCTCTGAAGTATCCGGCACAATGCGCATGCGCATGCGATTAATAGCTTCCGTCTCGTCCAGGTGCCATCTTGTCACCGTGGTCGGCTCTATACCGCACGGCTGGTGCAGTACTTTGTCCACTTTGGTAAAGGCAGTGTATAAATGATTGATGTTCTCCTGGTGGTCCTGCAAGGCCCTCTGAAGCTTGACCCGCTCTTGTGCGTGCACATTCGCGCGCCAGTGACTTGTTGCCACTTCGTACCTGTGTATTGCTTCGTCCAATGCTGATTCCTCGGCCTGCCATTGCCTAAGCTTGTCCCGCCGCTTGTTAAGCCGGTGCCTTGTAGTCTCTTCGGAGCTCTTATTCTCAGCTTGCACGAAATCGTCCCAGGGTTTGCTAAGCGAGCTGTGGAAGAGGTGGTCAATAGTGTCGCGGCTCTCATCAATCCACGCCAGAAAGTCATCGTCGTCCATGGAAATGAGCCTCATAAAGCCGGTAGACAAATGGCGCTGATCTGGACCCATGGTATTCGTAAGCATGGTAGCAGTTTCTGTCGGTTTTTGCACTAGGACCGTCCGCCAAAGCCGTGCAGCTGCAAGCCTGACAGACCTGACACCAGAGACAAGCTTGTGGTACAGTAAGTAGCAGATCAGTTTGGTGAAGAGCGTTTCCTGATTCTCAGTCGAGAACAGAATCGTCTGCCAGTACGTCATCTTGTTGAGAAAATCGTCTACGTGCTTTTCGTTCGCATCCTCGTTCAATTCAGATAATCGCCACAAGGTTGCCTTGAGGAAGACGACACGAATCATTGTTATGGACTGGCTGCAGAGTCTGACGGCTTTGATTGAAGCAACATCGGGACGTTGAAGATGCTCCAAAAGCTCACCTGTGAAGTCCAACAGTGGTTGTGCGCCATCAATAAACCATCCTTCCGAGACAGCCTCGGCCATGTGTTGTGCATATCGTGCCAGATTTGTGAGAACTCGAGTCTCGGTGAACAACCTCTGGTTGAGCCGTAGATGGCTGCTCAGTTGAGAAAGGGCGTGGACTAGCACATACGATTCGAAGTAGGCTTGATGTTCTTTGAAGCCGGGTGGAACCTTGAGGAACAGACCAATTCCGCTAAACTTATCTCTGTAGCAGATCTGATCAATGAACAGCGTGATGGCGAGCTCCAGTAGACTCTCGACCAATGAATTTGTGACGTCTATAGGCACGGGACCACTGGACTTTGGGGCCATAGGAGCCTTGAACTGCGTGGGTGGGACCTATGTCATTTTATCTATCAGCACAGGATGAGCGTGAGCGGGAACGGAGGACTTACATTCAAGCGTTCGTCTCCATTGTTCACCATGATGAAGGATGACAATCGCTTGGGCGCCTGAACTCTGTTGGCGGACATCGGAGAAGGATTTCGTTGGCTCTTGGATGGCGACATACTCCGCACCGAAGGTGGTCGCTCGCCCAGCGAATTAGAGTGCGGTCGCATTGTGACCTGTTCACCCTTGAATGACAATGCATCGGACCCAAGCTCTGTCTGTGCTGCAACTCGATCAGAACCTGTGAGAAGCGGAAACAGCACGAACAGCAGTTCTTGCAGATATCGAGAAGTGGCTGCGAAGTCTCGGAATGTGCAGCTCCTGTCGAACAACTCGTTCAAGAACTGTATGACAGTCTTCAACATCCTGGCTTCAGCGCTATCTTGGTTCTCGTCATCTTTGGCGACCTTTCTGAGTCCAGCTTCTAGCATGCCAAAGATGATCGGCAGCATTTCCAAGTTGCAGATAGCTAGAGAGTCATCGACGCTGAGAATCTCAACTAGATGGAATGCAGTGAAGTCTTCTGAGAGCCAACCATGGGGCACGCTCCGCCCAAATAGAATGGCGAACGACAGGATCCAAATGGATTTAACACGCCAGCATGGCTTCAGTCGAGCTTTGAGCACGTAGAAACCCTCATTCTTGTCAGCGAATGTTCTCTTGAAATCGGGTCCAAGAGTAGACATCGCCTGGCAAATCAAGCTCAGTGTCAACTCAATAATCCGGTCGTCGGTCTCGGCGAGGAGATGGAGGAGCCATCGAGTAGGTACCGCTTTGTTGAAACGCTTAGCATTCGTAATGGACCGATCGTCACTCACGAGATCTAGGAGTAAGCGAAGTGCCAGGATTGCGAGCTCAGCACGAGAGAGACCAGGCTTGCTGGGGAATGGTGAGGCTCCGCCAGGAGTTGAGGGCCGGGAATTGCTACGATTATTCCTGGCCCAAGATCCAACTTTCTGTCGAAGGCTTACGTTGCTTGCGAAGCTTTTCATACCAGCAGGTGTCATTGCTCGACTGTCTTGCAGCCCGTACGCAATAAACATAGCAAGGTCCCTATAGATCGTTTGCGCTGCGGTAGTGTTCAGCAATGCCTTCAGTGCTCCTAACATCAAGGACGCTGAGACTTCTGGTATTTCTTCTGCTTTGAGCACGTCTATTAGTTTCTTGACCACTCTCATCCTAGACAGTCTTTTGTGGTTGAAAGCGCTATGACGATTGCCACTTGTAAAGTCAACAAACTGCTGCCAGTAGAGCTGCTGTGTGGACAAGTCACATCTGCGCCAGGTATCGAAGTCCACCAGGAGAACTCGATATGCCATCGGGTTAATGAGCATAGAATCTTCTGGCTTGGCAGCATTGTGTCCGACAAACCCAAGAACACATCGCAGGAGCTCAGCAGGCAGGCTTTGGCGATCATCGAAGCCAAGCACCGAGGACGAATGACGAGCCGATGAATGGGACGACGAGGGATTGTGAAACCCCAGCTTCTCACGTATGACCATGGCTAACATCCCAAAGCCGCTGCCCTTTTCCATTGTTTCGCTGACTCGCCAGTTATCCCCAACACACTCAAACATGATGCGCACTGCCTTCAGAAAGCCAAATTTGGTGCTGGCTGATTCCAGAATGCGGAAAAGAACTGGGATTGAGCCACAAAGCTGCCAGCTAGCATCGTCCAACGATTGCGGTAGAATAATCTTTGGATCGCCCATGATCAACCCTGTACCGAAGGAGCAAGCGATGGCTTCGTTGAGAGAGGCAACGGCAGTATTGACTGCTGCAGTTTTTGCCTGTTTAGACAGGACATGATACTTCTGCCGCGCCCGAGAGTCAAGCTCAAGTGCACTGCCACAGAATTTGGGGACGCGCTCGTTGAGGTCAATGACAGCTGCTGGAGACAGTCCTAGCAGTAAGCGGGATTCTGGGACTACCTCACTGCCTCTGCCTTCCGTCGCCGTCACGATATCAGACTTGTCAGTCTTGTCCGGGTGCAGAGTCTCGTTGTATCTGTTGAGCTCGGAAGATGCTCGATACGTGAGCAGAGGCCCTAAGCAATCTTGAAAGTTCCCACTATATCGAGCACCAAGACGGTAGTGAACAGCAACGAACTCGTCTGTGAGTGGATCTTGATACAAATGCGAGTTCCCAATCGAATATTTCGTGCTCACCTCGTTAAGTCGCGGCTTCGAGGCAACACTTCTAGGTGTCCCAAAGAATGCTTGCACAGGTTTGATGCGTCGTTTTCCGACTGGCCCAGTAGAAGTTTGAGAATCTGACCGCTCGAGGCCATCTGCTGGAGTTTCCGGATAATGGCATTTGCGCTGTTCGGCGAAATATCCATCCACAAACAGTGAAGCTATGCTCTGAGTTGGCTCCAGATTGCTCCGGCGCTGCACCACAGCCAGGTGATACCATCTTCCCGCCTCAAACTTCGTTGATTTGAATCGAATGCTCGGGTTTGGAGCTCGCATGGAAGTTTGCAGAATGAGCTGCTGGCTGTCTTTCTCCAGATACATCATAACAAAGCATCCTTGGTTGGCGTTGAATGCTCCGAAGATGGTGGTGTGAGCACTTGGATCGAAAGCGTCAATCCGGAGCCATGCTGTGAGTGTATAGCCCACTGGCGGAGGGAATTCGCCTGGAAGGCGCGGAAACTCGACTGAAGCAAAGCCGTGCAAGCTGAGATCGAAGTGAATACATGGTGGTTCTTTGGAGTTCTGGATGTGCTCCAGGAGCGACTCTTTTGCACCGTCCGAAGAAGCTGCGTCCAAGAACAGCTTCGTGATGTCTCTCAGATCTGAAGTGCCATGTAATGCCATGGTGGCCGGATCGAGGCAAGGAAATAGCGCGATTCCAGCGCACTCATTCTGGCACTAACAGCATGTGATGCGGTCCTTGCATGAACGCAACCGGGAAACGCGCGCCTGTGTCCAAAGTGAGGCGAGGTTGATGATGGTCGTGATGCAATTGTGTTGGTTGCTTGGCGAACTGTTATCTCATCCCCACTTGCCAGTCTATCCGCGGACGCGCAAGGAAAGCACGGTCGTGCCTGCCAACAATGCGCAGGAACGCGCGCAGATCAGAAGCGTATGTGATGAAGTCAAACAGTCGAGGTCATGCCGAAGGGCAGCAAGTGCATTCGCAGCTGACTGCCACCACTGCCTCGAGGTTTCAGACGAGCCATCAGCTGGGTGTGGCGTTTCGAGTCGTCGAGTCAAGTTGGAGTGGCGGGGCACAGCCGCCGCTTGGAAGCTAAAGCCGAAGCCCGCCATAACAAACACGAACAGCAAGCAACCACAGCACAGCACAGCACAGCACAGCTCATACAGCAATCACTACGACGCTATGTGAATCGACAAACCCGCAAGATACACGCCGAATGCCCCCACGACACCTCGAACATGCTCACGCGTAGCTAGGGGGTACAGTACCTCGCCAGCCAGTTCGGCGTCCACGTGATTGGTGGCGGATCACGATATGACGCACCTGCACTAGCGCCCGAAGCTACGGCAACCGCGCTAGTAGGCTCAGGTGACGCTCGCGGCTGCCTTATCAGTGCAGCTCTTCTCCAGCTCTCACACGACCTCCGACCACCTCTTGCTATCCTCTCTCCTTCATTATCAACCTCCTTCACCACCCTCCATCACATCCATCACATTGCTGTAGCTGCGCTCAAGCCCAAGCCCAGTAGAGCCCGTCAAACATGAAGTCGTTCGTCGGCTTCACGCTGCCGCTGTTGGCCGCGGCGAGCCCAGCCTTCCGCGAGCAGAGCATACATGGCGACGCGGCTCCCGTCGTGTCCTCGGCCAACGCTAAGGAGATCCCAGACAGCTACATTATCAAGTTCAAGAAGCATGTTACCACACAGCTCGCCGCCGAACACCATGACTGGGTGCAGGACATCCACTTCGGCGTACAATCCAAGAAGACGGAGCTTAAGAAGAGGAGTCAGACACCAATGGTCGATGACATCTTCCAGGGCATGAAACACACATATAACATTGCTGGCTCATATCTTGGCTACTCCGGCCACTTCGATGAGGATGTGATCGAGCAGATCCGTCGACACCCAGATGTGAGTCCTTCCGAGCACGTCATCCAGCCACCCATGTTGCGTGACTGGAGCAAGAGCACCAAACGTAATGCTCTTGGATCACCATTGTCGTCAATGCTGACTATGGAGTGCTAGGTCGAGATGATCGAGAAGGACCAGGAAGTCCACACTCTCGGCTCATCTGAGGGCGAGCTTGAGAAGAACGCTCCTTGGGGTCTTGCCCGTATCTCTCACC